>JAGFPH010003115.1:99279-129172 GCA_018207615.1 Philaenus spumarius | reverse complement strand
GTGCTTATGTCGTGTCGTTCTTTGTGCCTTGCTTCGTGTTGTGTCGTGTTTATGTCCTGTCTTGCTTTATATCGTGTCGTGTTTATGTCGTCTCATGCTTTAAATCGTGTCGTGTTTGTGTCATGTTGTGTTTATGTCGTATCATGTTTATGTCGGGTTGTGTCATGTTTATGTCATGTCGAGTTTATGCCATGTCGTGTTTATGACATGTTGTGTTTATGTCATGTCGTGTTTATGTCATGTTGTGTTTATGCCATGTCGTGTTTTTGCCATGTTGTGTTTATGCCATGTCGTGTTTATGTCATGTTGTGTTTATGTCATGTTGTGTTTATATCATGTCGTGTTTATGCCATGTCGTGTTTATACCATGTCGTGTTTATGCCATGTTGTGTTTTTGTCATGTTGTGTTTATGTCATGTTGTGTTTATGTCATGTTGTGTTATGTCATGTTGTGTTTATGCCATGTCGTGTTTATGTCATGTTGTGTTTATGTCATGTTGTGTTTATGCCATGTTGTGTTTATGTCATTTTGTGTTTATGTCATGTTGTGTTTATGCCATGTCGTGTTTAAGTCATGTTGTGTTTCTGTCATGTCGTGTTTATGCCATGTCGTGTTTATGTCATGTCGTGTTTCTGCCATGTCATGTTTATGTCATGTGTTTATGTCATGTCGTGTTTATGTCATGTTGTGTTTATGTCATGTTGAGTTAATGTCATATTGTGTTTATGTCATGTTGAATTTATGTCATGTCGTGTTTATGTCATGTTGTGTTTATGTCATGTCGTGTTTATGCCATGTCGTGTTTATGTCATGTCGCGTTTATGCCATGCTGTATGTATGTCATGTAGTATTTATGTCAAGTAGTGGTTATGTCATGTTGTGTTTATGTCATGTTGTGTTTATGTCATGTTGTGTTTATGTCATTTTGTGTTTATGTCATGTCGTGTTTATGTCGTTTCGTGCTTTTTGTCGTCTAGTTATTTTCGTTCAATCTACTTCTAAACAGAACTTTAATCCGAAGATAATAAATTAACATTAATTCAAAGTATGAAGCTGGCTGAGTAAAATCTACAAGGAAGTTTAAAGGCGTAAATATTTGAGTAACCAGCTGATTCACCGACCAAAGTTTAGTATTTCCCCACCAGCGTAAGGCCATATACTTAAATTTATTCATAATACAGATTTCACGTAATCTGATTTACCAGTTCAAATTATGTATGTGGATAGTTGGAAATCATCTTTGTTTCCTCAATTAAATGGAGCTCGCAACTCTGAAATGATATAAATATTATTATAATTCGTCACCATTACTGTCTGTCAGATTAACTTGTACTGAAAAACATCCATAGTGCATTCCTATTTGTAATTGGATTTTATCGGAATTATATTTAATATACAAGTGAACATGTGCTCGTGACACTTTTATCTGCGTTTAGAGTTTAACAAAAGAAAGCGCCGAGTTGTGTAGAGAGAGGTGGGGAAATGTATTTGGCATATAAAGGGATGTGAGGTGAGGTAGGGTATTGGGAGATGTATTGGAATCTACTGAAACTTCAAAAGCAGAAGATAAGCAAAGGTTTTCAATTCAAGTTGCACTTTGCAGAAAGATTTGCTGTTTCTGTGTGTAAAGTGAAAACAAATTCAGGAAATAGAACAAGGTAAGTGGATCCAATCTTGACAATTCTATTTCTGTAAATATTTAGTTTGTCACAGACAAAATCTTAAAAGAGTCTGTATTTTTACGAGAACAATTCCAGTTTTTAAAGTAGTGAAATAAATTCGATGGGTTTTTTTTCTATTGATATGTTAAGTAAAATAATTCATATTTAACGATTGGGGGTTGGTATCACCGCTTTCTTCCCTTAAACACAAACAATACATATGGGAGGCATCTAATTTCTTTATATATCACATAAGAAACAATTTAACAAAATTTCAGCTCTCTAATCTCACAGGAATGTGACTTTAATTAACTTAAATAATTTACATACGTGTTCAGTCGCATTTCGTATCGTATTCCATTGTCAGATGTCGCTCTATTAAAGTCGTTATCCATATTAACACGTTCATTGCTACAGAAATTTCGTATTTCCTATGCCAGGAGCTGACCTTTTATTTTTAATATTTATAGTCTGAATAAATAAAAATTACTTGCATTGTGTATTGAAAATACTCCCAATATGGCGGTTGGCGTGCGAAGCGCGTAATGCACTGTGCGACCGCTTCTCATAGTGTTGATCAGTGTCAAGCTCACATGTGGGCCCTTAGCAGTGAACGTGTATTGCTTCAAGGTAGATGCTTATTTTAACTCTTTAAATCTAAGCAAATCGTAATAAGTTTTAGGGCGTTAGCTACCTTTTTTACAAATTAACCACTATTATAACTTAAGTAGCTATCCGTCAGATGGTCGGGTGTGCATAGGGAACACACATACAAATTATGTCATACATGCCCACACATTTACATACATTGCATTGTGATAATCTGAGGTTACTTTTGTGAATGATCTGATCTTGATATTGTTAAATTTCTCATAGATTAGAAACTATATTTGTTGAAGTGATAATTTTGATTCTCCAACTGAAGTTTTAAGTAAAGATGGAATTAGTGAAGAAAACTAATAATATAATTTAATAAAAAAAAAACATCTTATCCACGAATTTGACAAGTAAGTAACAAATAATGACTAACTGACCCGCGCGATTATTTCGCAAGTTAGAAGTACTTACCAGATTAAATCCAGTTAATTACGTTTATTTATTTACGTTGGTTTATAAATAACAGTTTAGAACGGTTTATGACGCTTTACGTTGATTTAATTTGATTGATTTGCGTGATGGATTACACTTTATAGAATGTAAACAATCTAACTAACAGCAGTCATGTTAGTTAAACAGATTATTAATGGATGGCGCCTTTCATTAGGAATTATATGAAAGTTTTTTAATATATATTTTTTAACAAAGACATTAGTTTTAAGACATTTGTCTATTTTTCGTTAATAGCGGGGAACATAAGCTTTAAAATTATGTTTTAATCATTCATTTTTATGAGGAATTTTTATAGAACCATGTGTTGCCACAAAAAAAACCATTGAAAATATATATGAAAGTTTTTTAATACATTTTTTAACGAAACTATAATTTTATGATATTTGTCTATGTTTCGTCAGTAGCGGGGAACATAAGATTTAAAATTATTTTTGAATTATGAATTTTTATGAAGAATTAAATGAGATATTATAGAGTTGCCACAAAAAAACCTTTGAGAAATAATATATATGATATTTATGTATAAGTACTTGTTTTTAAGTTCGATGTTATTTCTCTTAAGGCCGATTCACAAATTTCACCATTTGAACAAACTAGCGTACAATTACAGTAGCATTAAATAAAAGCAACAAATAACAATATTTAAACAGTAGCTCTACAGTATTCAATTATGTGATATGTTGAATAATCCTGTCAACAACTGATCTGACAAAATAATAAAAGCAGTATATCGACTATAATTCTTCACCCAGACAGTTCGATATGTACTGCATTTTAGCCGATCCATAAACACCAACGAGAACTGTTGTATTGGAAATTATTTCAGGTCGGAATCCACGGAATTTTAATTGACTATTATAGCTAGTTATAAGAATGTGTAAACACAATGTGATAAAGATAAAGTGTCGCTCTTATAATAAATGGTTTGCACAGCGTGGCTTGCATGCAGTATGTGTGAATAGCTCTCTAATCTGAGGATGTTTACTAATGATTAGGAGTAATATTAGAGCATAATTTAAATTGGGACAAATTCGTTGAAGTATTTTACATTCACTACTCTAAACTATATTTTGCACTTATTTATACTGCTCTATGAGAGTGAAGGACTTACAATAAAACTTAAAAGACTTATTTAGTTGGAAAATCTTCTCTGCAGGTTTTCAATAGTATAATTTATAATTTATTTGTTTTATTGTATAGTGTTATTGTTGATGTCCGTTGTTGTTTTTAATGTGTAAGTTTTTTTTAAATATTTTAGAATATCTGTAATTTATTCATTTGTTCTTGGAGCTGATTTATATTCTAAAAATAACTTACAGAAACCGTTTTGAGGCATTTGCAGTTTTTGTTTGCCATGCGCTATGAAACAAGCGTAGAGGAAATAAATACACACTTACAAATAAATATTGAGCTTGATTTGAGAGGAAGATAACTGACAAAACTATAACTGTATTATAATAACTATAGTTATAGTTTGATTAGTGTTAGTAGCAGGTACATCACTGAAGATGGTGACATTGTCATTGAAACGCGTATGTGTAAATGGACAAACCAACCGTAGTGTATTCTTTCTCTATCTGCGTTCCTCTTTTAGTCTATACCACCTTAGGATGAGGCGGAAATAGTCGACTCGCACAATAGACCCAAGGGCAAGGGTATTATTCCGGTCGACTATTTCCGCTTCACCCTGAGGTGGTAAAGACTATAGGGTGTCGTGCCATCTCGTCCAGGTGCTATCTCGTCCAAGTGCATCTCGTCTAGATTCCACGAACGTAGGGCGGGGGGTTAATTCTCTACCTGCCTACAGATGTTTACACATCCCGATCAAGCATACAAATGAGGTTTGAATTGGCAGTGTCCATGTATACAAAGGGGTGGGAGAGGGGTGAGGGTGCTAGGTGAGAGCACACAACCACAGGCTACCTGCGTTGCGATTCTCAACCCTTGTCAAGTTTTCACGTGGACGAGATGGCACTAATTAGTGTGTGTTATTCAACTGTAAAACTGAGCTGGACGAGATCTCTTTTCTAGGAAATTGGATGTTGGACGAGATAGCACTTGGACGAGTTGGCACTACATCAGACTATAGTATCTTCTTAATGTTAGTAAACCGACCGTAGTTGCTTTCTCTGACCTTCAGTATTACCTTCAGTTTCACAGTCCTACAACAGTCAAACAGTGAGTTTATTTTAACTTGTGATTTTATATGAATAGTTAGTTATGTTTGTGTATTTCCACTAAATGTTCTTTCATGTTTCAGGTTTAGGCTGTTAATATGATTTGGGAGATGCAAAACGAAAACCGTTTTATACTTCTGGGCAAAAATAATCATATTCAAATTTTGTAAGAACTAGTTAACAAGTTTAAGCCTGATTTGTTTAATACACACACAGGGCGTCACAAAACTTTAGCGGGCGATGCAGGATCGTATTTTGTACATTAAAATACATTTAAAATGTTCAGTAACTTTTTTAAAGTTCGGTTTATATTAGTAGCAATCTGACATTTAGTTTTTTTTACAAAATAAACTCACTTTAACTCCAGAAATACATAAGATATTGAGTTGAAATTTTGTATAAACATTTTGTATGTTACGATTTACAAGTGTACTAAACACGATAGTTAATTTATGTTTATAATTACGGCAGTTACAAAATATTAACGGGTAATATCTTGAAAACCTCTAACTTTACACATAAATGTCAAGAGACAAAACATTTTATTGTTTTGACGACAAACGAAATAGCTTTAATGACCTATGAACATTAGTATACAAATTGTAAAGGGCAATTTATATTAACTTCAGTATTTTTATTAAACCGACGTTTATTTACAATAATATACAATATGCTACTTCGTATCATCCTTTTTGACACAAATGTCAGCCTTCCATCATATAATGTTTCATCGTTTTAATAACATTCCTATCTCTAATAACAACTTTTATAAAAATATCACCTTCATTAAACAAATTGCTGCCGTACTAATAATGAATATAATGTAAACATTATTGAAAATAGGTTAAAAACTAAATTAATAACGCTAAATCACGGATATTCCTATCAAATGTTTCTAATAAAACCGTATAAAAATGGCGTACAATCAACTACAATAGTGAGGTTAGCTATATGGTTGGGAACGTATTAGAAGAGAACAATTATTTAACATTACAGTCAAACCTCATCTTATTTTAAAATGTCATTGAAATCGAATAAGACTTCACAATTAAGGGAGATAAACACATTATTGGTTTTATCTATCGAATAACGCGAAAGAGTCTTCTGACAAAATTAAGTGACATATACGTATTTATGTTTTATATCCTCGTAACCTTTGAGGTTATGGCTGTATTTATGACGTCATTGTGAATAGATGAGCATTGCTTCTTGCAGTGAACTTTATGGATATATGAAGTTGTAAAAGTTATATAGAGCACATTACTTTCAAATTACAATTGATTTTCATATGAATAAGTATTTTTTACATTTTTCTCAACCTTAAACTAAAAAATAGTGAAAGTAAATATTTCTATGTTTCTATCATGTGAATTCATTCTTGCTTTGCTTTTGACGCTTTTCCAAACATGTAAGTCACCATTACATGCACACATAACTCAAGACATATCTATAGTAAAGTTATTGACAAAAAAGTGATAAAACATCCACTTTTCAAACAGATCGAGTAATGACTTTTTCTGATGTACAATAATAATGTCAGTGCTTCCTTTGTCTGGACCTGTAAAAGTTAGTATTTGTTTCTTTTGAACGGCACTTTAGTATAGTGTATTTCACATTTATTTGCATTCATTGATTTACCTTTATTACAATAATATGGATTAGTTATAGAATAATTTGTCTTGACAGTGGGGATTCATGATTCTTGGTGTTCGTATTTTCCCCCTCTTTTAATGTTTCTGTGTGAGTTTCACTATCATCAGTTTGACCTATAGTTTCTCCTAACTGCCTGGGAACTTTAAAGTGAAGTTATTTTTATTGCTGATGTGTGGTGAAAGATCATAGTTAAATTTAATGAGTGCTGTACAAGATTTTACAAAAAATATTATCGAACTTCGTAGATACATAAAACTTTTTGTATTCTTGTGGTACTTGATTGTTTATGTTTCTTAGTCGGATTGTCGACACTTATTACCGTCAGCTTTATTTGTGTCTTTAATACTATCTTCTACTTCCTGAAAACAGTTGGTCTCAAATGCCTGTAGTTATCTTTTGAAAATAATAAAATAAAGGAGAGAAGACAGTTTTTATCCCACCATCCGACTCTAAAACATGTCTTAATAATACAAAAAGAGTGGCGAAACAAACCAAATTTTAACTATCGATCAAGTTCGTTTACAGATAAAATCGGACCAACGGGGTCTAAACAAAAATAGGTAGTTTTTTTTTTAACTGATAAATTATTATAACTTAATACCAAATATATCTTATCCATTTAAAGTTATAGTTTTACCAACCAATCCATTTGGAAGATTTACTATGACATCAACTATTATACCATTAACAAACAATTTGGGTTTAAAAACAGAAAGTCATAACTTTCTCAGTAGGCACGGTATATTGTAGAACGCGTTGCAAAAATATTGTAACCCTTCTAAATCTTGTGCAATGTTTCATACGACCGACCCTTACAGCGAAGTTTAATGAAAGCTATATCACTGAATAAAAAATCACGACTCCTGTAGTAGACACAATATCGAGACAGTTCGAAATTCTTGTAAATCTTCTATTATCTAAACTTTTTGTCTGAAACTTTGTGGATAACTGAAACTATTAGTGAAATTGTTGAAACATATTGGTTCAAAGTCAAACGATACATATAACTCATGAAATGTCAAGTGAGGTGGGAAGGCCTATGCTAGGCCTGAAGTATATACTCCTGGAGTGGACCGTTTATGCCTTTGTTGAGTGGCCGGTTGACATTGTACCAGGGATTCTTTAGAGATGTCAAATCCAATAAGTTTGTTCTGACAGCTGAAAATTCTAAGCTGTACACGATTTGATATTTGAATTGTGAATTGAGTTTTCATTTTCAAAATAACGGGCTTCCCGAAGCCTTCTCGCTTCACTTGACATTTGTTAAGCTTTGAAAATGGACAAAACGTCGTTCGATCTCAGAATACCAAGAACACAATAATAGTGTTTGTGATCGTGGAAGTATACCTTTCAAAATACATAACTTCTTTAGTAGGCCACTATAAAATGCGCTAAAAGTTATTGTAAACCTTCTAAATATTACCTAAAACGTTTCCTGGCACAATTTCCGATACGACCGACCCTTACTGCAAGGAGTGAGCAAAACGAGGTTTCAGAACAAAACACATAGTAGAAAACGTTAAACATTATTGTAAATCTTTTAAATACTACCAACAATGTTGCCTGAATATTTTTGTTTGATGGATGTGTTTGAAACTTAGTTTATCAGAACTTCGAAGAGTAATCAGTAGTAAAAGAAACTAAGAAATGGATCTGCTGAACCGTAAGTCGAACCGAAAATTTAAGCAAAATACATACCTATAAAAGCTTCATCAGAAATTATAAATACCTGAGAGACAAACTATACTAAGTCCAAAAATTCACAAATCGTCATAATTTGGTATTTTACTGCAAAATATCATTTTCTTTTTGAGCCAAACTATCTTTTCTTAGCTTGTGTAGCTAGGGAATGAAAAAAAAAAAACAGTGCAACATTATCTAAAGGGTCGGCTCTAGCTGTCGGCCATGTTGGCTGACACTCCATAAGACCAATGTTAAATTAAAATCCAAATTTTTTCTTTATTTTTTATCGGAAAATTGTAAACGATATGTCATTTTAAAGCTATGGTCAATATGCATGCAAATGGCTTTTTAAAAATTAAGAAAAATATTTTGTTTAATATTTATTAACAATTTAAAGCATTGATTTTTAATATTTTTTTATGTTGTCACTATTAATTATAGCGAAAAACTACCAAGCCATTCGCCTGAAGAATTTCGTCCCCAAGATGTTGGTATTTTTTTAAAAAGCTATTTGAACAATTGCGGGTTATGGATTCATTCTGAGCAATGTCCGTGTAACCTACCGCCGCTATAGGGTGATTTTAAATATTTTTTACGTTACAACTATTAATTATAGCGAAAAATTACCAAGCCATTCTAATGAAGAATTTTGTCATCAAGAGTTTGGTATTTTTTTTAAAACGCTATTTGAATAATTGCGGGTTTTAAATTGATTTAGGATGAGCAATGTCCGCGTAACCTACCGCCGGTATAGGGAGTCGTAGGTTGCATTCTGTTTTACTAGAGCCGACCCTTAAGTCCTTTATTTCTTGTAGCCAAACAATCCTAAGTCCAAATACGATTGTTTGGCTCCACTGAAATCATAACCAAGCTGTACCTAGTCCAGATACTATAGTTTGGTTTGAAAAGTTGGCATTACTTAGAAAATAATGACTTGGGTTCCTGAAAAATATGTAGTGATTATTTTCAAAAGCTGTTATATTATGGTAGAATATACTATATGACGAATAATAAGTTAATATATAACAGAATCTTAAAAGTATTGTTACAGATTGAAGTAATATCTATTGTAATTTTCAATAAATTCATTATGTCATTATTATCATTATTTTAAGCACTTTTATTGTAAATATTTTGATTAGAAGTACAACTAACATTTAAATAAAAACATTATTTACAGAAACGGAAACAGTGTCTTTTTTGCCAATAACAGTGCATTATTTAGTTTAGTGCCAAACTATAGAATACTAAGTCTATATTATTATTTATTATTATTATTTTTTTAATACGGTTAGTCTACTTTACAAAAGTTAATTTAAATATATTATTTTTAATATTTAAGCAGTAAAACCCTATATAAATTGTACAAAATGTCTAAGCATTTGATGGTATGTGATGTAGAACACTTTGATTCTCAGGTATTGTGTTTTTGTAAACGGAAACTTATCGACAAAGCAGATTATTTATTTTGAAGTGGAATTGTTGTAAACGTAATGGCGGATGTCACTGATGACAAGTGCTACTTAAGAGTTAACTTTAAACAAAACGAGAGTCAAACGATTACAGTAGTAAATGTATTCTGCCTTTTGTAAATCAGACTCAATACGAACGTAAGTTACTTTCAAGTTAACCCTCACAAGAACCCAGTTTAAGTCCCAATGCATACATTAGTTTGTTTGCCCAAACAGAAAATTGCTTCTCAACTTTACTTGAAAGGATTACATTACTCAAAACATTATCTTTGTTCTCCGTCCTTTGAGCCTTTTGTTCAAACTATACCTACACTGTTGTAAATATCAACTTGTACAGTGTACAAGTATAAACGATTCTTTAATGAATAAAATATCTCTTGTTAAAAGTAAATTAAAACCTATCGTAAAGCTTCAAACGACCCAATGTCAAACTGAATGAAGATTATAATTTTCTCGATATTCTATCATAAGCAGTGACGTTTTTACAATATTTGAATAAATGGTTTAGAAGTATCAAATATCCCAAACAACCTAAAATCACTTTATTAATATAATTTGGTTTCCCTCAGTTCACATTTACATCAACTATCTTCCTTTAACATGTTCACTGTTGAAAATACTTTCAATACAAGGGTTGTCGTGCGAAGCACACAATGCAATGTGTATTGAAAATACGCCCAATACGGGGGTTGACGTGCAATTCACTGTGCGTCGGCCGCTTCTCATAGTGTACAGTGTCAAGCTCACATGTGCGTCCTTAGCAGTGAACGTGTTAAAACATTTTGTACTAACACAGTGTAACTGAACACCAGTGCAATACATAACACATATCGAGCAAAACCTTTTCCTTCTCACTATATAACGAATTTAGAGAAAACATTTTTCAAGCTCCAGAAAGCATATTTTGATACCGTAGTCTCGGTATTAGACAGCATCTGTTTTATTAACAATGGCTGCTTATCTGAAACTAAAAAGTGGCTTTATTGAACATTTATTGACTAAATTTGGAATTAATTTTGAGTGAGAAAGAGATAGTGAATCTATGGAATACTCTGTGATTAGCTACGAAAGTATATGGTGTTTAGAATTGAGCTTGGATTTTTGGATACTTATGGTGGTTCGTAAACCAGACATAAGGGACGTTTTATTCTGAACTGCGGAGGTTCATGATCAGTGATGATCTGTTTGATGTGAGTGTATCGAGACCCTTCGGCTCTGTGTTTGACTCTATTTGTTAATATTAGGATGAAGTCCTCGAGTGTGGGGATTTTGTGCCCTTGAGAGATGGTGACGTTCGATACGTACCATGGGGAGTTGGTGATCCTACGGAGAGTTTTGTTCTGGAAGGAATCCAACTTTTTCTTCCAAGAAACAGATGGTAGAGAGTACCAAGCTGTAGCTGCGTACGTAAGTACCGGTCTGATGTATGTTTTGTACATGGGCAATCTGATACGAAGTGGTAGAGGGCTCTTGGTGTGAATGACTGGAAGTAGTCTGCCACTGACAGATTTAGCTCTTGACAGAGTTTGCTTAGCGTGATGGGACAGGTTTAATTTAGCGTCAAGCGTGATTCCATGGTATCTGACTTTGCGGGTCCATGCTATGGGTGATTTGTTAAAAGTCAATTGTACTTTAGGAAATCTACTTAGTGAAGAAAATTGGATGGAAATTTTGTCTGTGTTCACTGCAGTTCTCCACATCCTGAGCCACGGCTGTAGGGCATCCAACTGTTGTTGAATGACCGACGAGCCATATTCCAGGTTCAGAGTCCTGTAGTAGAACATAGCGTCATCAGCAAAGAGTCGCAGTGATACTTTGGGGATGACTGGAATGTTGTTAGTGTACAGAAGGTACAGTAACGGACCAAGAACTGAGCCTTGGGGAACACCTGCCTCGATGGGTCTAGGAGTGGAAAGAGTACCTTCGACAGCAACCTGGAACCATCTACTGTCGAGGTATGAGCTTATAAAATGTACATAGCATGGAGGAACTGGGCTGCGGGCTAGTTTGTAAAGCGGGCCTTCGTGCCATACTTTATCAAAAGCCATAGTTTCGCCAACAGCATTGACAAGGAAGCTTAACTGACGAATTAAAATATAGAAAACAGGCTTAGAGAACGTTTACTGGCTAACAAACAAAAGTAAATGGAAAGGGTATTGTGGAAGACGAATATGTCATAGGGAAGACGATGGTTTAACCAAGGGGGAGTTTCACATGAATTCTACCTGATTATTAAAGTTAGTACAACTTTGGAGTTTTTACAAAGTAATCTCTTAATTTATAACGTTTCTAATGAGTTTAATTTTCTATTTTTTCATTGGCATGAGAATCTTGAAATTAATACTATTCAAAAAATGTGACACTAAATAAGTTTTTGAATGATTAAATTCGAGTATTATTATCCAACCGCTAACTTCTTTCGTGTTTACAACATCGTTCATGTTAGAATACTTGTGAGAACTCGTCAAAGCTGGATAATGTTTGATACAACTGTTCATAAAACCGTTTAATGATGACATGAAATGCAAATGTTGTACTTTTAAGGCAGACATCTTGAAACGGGTCCATGTACGTAGCTTTTCTAAAATGGTTAATTTAGAATTATGTAACACTCGACCTACGTTTACATTAAACAATTCTTGAAAACTACCCCACGCCACAACATATGCGTTTTGGGGCAAAATATATTCTCTTTAATATAATATTTAGATGCGAAAAGTGACGATACGGTTCTAACCTAGTGTCTAAACTGATTAGTTATATGTACTGAATAGCGAGTCTGTTACACTCTATACAAGACCCAGTAGTGAAAGAAAGTATCGTTCAAAACACTACTGTATTCCTAAGATCATTAAAAAAAATCTGCTTCCAGACTATATTAACTAACGTAATGAGGCTGTTAATTTAAAAAGAAAATTATTATTTGGCTGCTCAATTTAAAACTGCGGATTCAGTGTTAGTAAAATAGCCTAGTCTGCTAATGAATGATATTTAAAGACGAATGGTGATCTTAAAACTATTATTTGACCTCAATATGTCAGTATTTTAACCACTAACTTGAGGCCAAGACCTCTAAACTTTTAAACTCTTAAAAATAGTGTTTTTAAATTATGAAAACAATAAAAAATAGAATGAGATAGGAAAATCATATCCATTATATTATAAACAAAATAAAATACCTAGTTGTTGTGTTTTATAAATTTATGCTAATGGAGACTTTATTAATGATTTACTACGCCTTCCTTCATAGTATTATTAACTACTAGAGAGCTTCGCCACCTGCTCGCTTGGCTCGCCAACCTCTGCGGTGACTCCCGTCGAAGCAAATGCAAATAGGTTATTTTATATAAATAGGCCCTACTATTAAATTATAATGTTTTATTTATTTTAATTAGTATTTCACATGGTGGTTTCTTATTTTTAAATTTGTTAATTTATTAGGGTTTATTCTCTAGCTTTAAGGAAGGTATAACAATCAACATTTTTACTACATTTTCACACCTTAGCATCATGCAACAATACGTCAATCCATGATACTTTTTTAATATATGTTGTAAGAAATAAATTTTAAAATGTTCGGCTCACTAATTTAAAGTAAAATATAACAATTAACTGTTATTGTTTAAGGGGTTGTATCACATTTTCACCCCTTAGCAGTACGCGACAAAATGCTAATCTAGTTTACTTTTTCTATGTATCTTGTAAGAAATAAATGTACAAAATTTCAGCTCTCTAAGTATAACAATTAATATTTATTGTTTAGGGTTTGTTTTAATCCTTAAATCAAAATTAATTCTAGCCTATGTTACTCAAGGATAAAGTAGCTTTTTATTAGTAAAACTATTTTGTCAATCAGTTCAGTAGTTCCAGAGATTACCCCCTACATACAAATAAATAAACAAACAAATTTTACCTCTATAATATTATTAATAATAACCCCAAAGCTAAGAAGGTAAATAATGTCAAATGTTCGAGGGTTAAAATTACTTTCTAGGCCTAACCTAACATTATTGTATGTATGTTGCCGTTAAGGCAAGTAAAATAAATAAATAAATATACACAAACTCATTTTAGGTTAGGCCTACAATGATGAACGAAAATTTTATATTTATTGAAGCACATTAAAGCGCATTTATTTATTAAGCGCATTAAAGCGCTTGGCTATAATATCTGAACTACGATTACAGGATTACAATTTACTAATTTTTAAATGGTGGCGCACTACTAGTGTCTCGTCTGACAGCCATAATTCAAATGAATACCCTTGCGGAATCCCGTACACTGTCCGGTGTCCCAGCTTCTTGCGGGGAGAGACACCGTAGAGCCACAGAATCTGGTAGCGCGCTACTCACTGTCTGTTGACACATTTAATTGATAGTACATTTAGTGTCCCGTACACTAGTGTACCGTACACCGGTGTCTCGTCTGTTGTTAGTCTAAGTGTCACGAACGAGATAGCAAAAAAAATAAAACAACCATAAGCACTTTTTTGACCAGAAGTAATTTTTTTAGATTTCTCGAACTAGAATGAAACTTTTTTGTAGTTTTATGTAAAAAATTAATATAGGAGATTATTCTGCACATTTTGGTTTTTACATTTAGCTCGTTTGGTTCGCAAAAAATCGATTAAAAAGTTACGAGTAAATACCAGAAAATTACTTGGTTCAAACCAACGAGGGGTTTTACTGTGGAGCTCGTTCTAACACTATAACACTAAACTGCCACTGTGGACTTCAGAATGTACAGCCGTAACCTATCTACGTCCGTGTATTTATAATCATAAACAAAATAATAATTAGAAAACCAATAAAAAAAATGTTTGCTTCCGTCACGCTATTACTACCTAAACCTTCAAAACACAAATTATACAACTTTTAAAACGTCTTTGCAAAATGAATTCCTTGAATACATAAATCAATCGCACGAATTCTAAACATTAAATCAGCTCAGGAGAGGTAAGTGGTTTTTATCCTTTGTAACACAGTTGAATAAAGATGATTGGAAAATAAATTGAAACGCAAGATCAAGTGCTTGGCTCTACCGATGTCGGGCTTATTTACGCTCTTTGGATTTAGAAAATGTTTGTTTGATGATACTATTCAAATAAACGGGAAAATGGAATTGCACCCAATTCCGAAACAGTTTCCACTTATAATAATTGACTAAACAACGTTGAATAAACACGAATGAAAGTAGTTTGTATTTAGCTGCAACATGGAGTAGCAGACACCCCAGTGCTATGTTGTATACAGTGTTTCAACTAAAACTCTATATACTATATCACACCTATTTATTGTAAAACTTATATCAACTTTGTATTGTAAAATAAGAAGTAACAATGGGTAGTCCTCGAGAAATCTATACTTGTGTAACTGTATGGAAAATAATATAATTTAAAATAGAATAATACAAATATATAAATACAACCAGACTAAGTTATATTCTATGTTTATATAATTTAAAAAAGTCTGAAACACATATATACCTCCTGCTAAGGCGTGGAACACCAAGTTTTTAAATCAAAGAATGTAAATAATACATTCTCCGTTAGTCAGTTGTTTTTAGATTTTGTTTTGTTAGCGAATTTCAAAAGGAAAGATGAGCTATTGCAGTGACTCTTATGGAGTGGCCAATGAGCTCTGATCATGGTCCCCAGAACAAGTTATCAAAATTGTATCCATATTTGTTTTTAAAGACGAATATTATGTCGGGCCCAAAATTTGGTTTTCTAAGTCGCCCATCAGGCAAATTCGTTAACAAAATTCAAACCGCTAGAAGCACGTTTTTGACAGGAAATAAAAACTTTTTGAAATGTTTCGAAAAAATTATACTTTTTATGGTTTTGTCAAGAAAATGTATATATGAGATTATTTTGCACATTTAGTTACACAAGCTTACAGCCTGTCTGGTTACCTCGAAATCGATCGAAACGAAAAATACCATAAAAGTACCCGGTTAAAATTCACGTTGGGAATTATACCGTAGTATAATCCGAAGTCGACAGCCACGAAGCGAGTTTGTGCGAATGAATCAGCGCGTGAGCCGGGGCTGGAGGCTGACTTGCAAAACAGAACTACTAATATATTTCGAACACGTAGGCAGTTAATCAGCCCCTATGTGAGTAGACCAATATTCCAAAATTAAGTTGATATGTTTTAGGGTTTCAACCAACTATTTATTGGAGTTGAAGTAATTTAATGGTTTTTTATGTTTTGATCGATCTTCAGAGAACGAGTCGGGCTTTAAGGTTGTTTATAGAAACAAAGTGTACAGAATAATATCCTACATTTATTTTTGAGATAAAACCCTAAAAAAATTTCATCCTAGTATGAAATATCTAAAAAAAATTGTGAATTTCCGTCAAAAAACGAGTTTCCGGTTGTTTGATTTTTTTACCAATGTACTCGTCGTTGAAAAAACCAACGTGTGTACCAAATTTGGACCAAATCGGATGTAACGTGTGGCTCTAAAGCCTCGTCCACACTTGCAGATTGTCTGCAGCAGACTGCTGACTTGGTAGACTGAAGCAGACTGTCGGCCGACTGTCTGCCGACACAGTTTGTGATTCGAGTCTCCGTCTTGTTTTGCGTCCACACTAGAAACCCAGTGATTGACGACATGGTGACTGAAGAGGACGTGGTTCTAGCTTGTGCGTGTTTTATCTTTCTAAATCATGTGGCTGATTTATTATTAAATAATAATAACAATACACTAATTCTCACACACATACGTTTAATGACTGTAATATTACCCTCCCTCTCTTTCCTATTGACTGTGGTATTTCACTTTCTGTTGTTACGATAATCCTATTGGTTGTTTATACGCTACGACTATGCCCACTCTTGTAGAGGGGTATAAATATGTAGCTTAGTCCTACAAGAAAAGCTGGCTTCGTGGATTACGCAGCTTATCTCTATTGTTTTAGGTTCTGCGAACAAAAGCCCGGCAGAGCTGCTTGCAGCTATTTTGACCAGCCTCCAGAATCTAATTCGTGATGAATAGAGACCTCAAGGTGGTGGTCTGGAATGCAAATGGAGTTCGCTCTAGGCGCAATGATCTCCACTACTTCGCCACAGAAGAGGACGTCGACGTCATCCTTATCTGTGAGACTCATCTACAGCCGGGTCATACCTTTACACTTCCTGCCTACAGGACTTATCGTACTGACCGGGTCTCAAGAGGCCGTGGCGGTGGTGGTAGTCCTGGGGGTGGGACCGCTGCATTGGTGCACCGCAGGCTAACTCACAGAGATTTTCCCACTAATACAGTGCACTTTGAGTCCACAGGTGTTTTCGTACAGCTTGGGGACTTGGGGATCCTTCTAGTCGCAGCCTATGTCTCACCCACTCGAATTCTTCAGGGTAACTTTCTGTCCGATCTGAACACTCTATTTCAATGTGCCAAACATGTCTTTGTTGCAGGTGATTTCAACGCCAAGCACAACTCTTGATCACGGAGGACCAACACCAGGAGTAAGGTTCTTCGACGTTTCATTGATTCTCAGCCTAGGGCTGAAGTCTTGTCACCTGAGGAGCCTATTCACTACCCGGCCCATGGGCTTGCTGATGTGGTTGATATAGTTTTAACAAAAAATGTTCCTTTTCCCATAGTCGTTCGTGCCACCCAGGATCTCTCGTCAGATCACTGCTCGCTGCCGGACCTACTTCGAGCTTACCGCCCAACACTGTACGTGTCAGGGTCGATTGGGACCATTTCAACGAACTAATTGCTGAACGCCTAACGCATCCTGCGCCCCCAAAATCCGTGGAGGAATTGGACGAGCAGGTCAGCTCGTTACACAACCTTCTAACACTTTCTGTTTCAGACGCTTCCATCGTCGCTTCCCATGAGCCGTCGCGGGAAACCCTTCCCTCCAGATTACGGAAGGAAATTGCCAAGAGGCGAAGACTTCGAACCAATTGGCAGTTCACTCGTTCTCCGGCAGCAAAGAATCTCTTCAACCGGCAGAACAACCGTTTTAAAAATCTTTTAAATGATTTCAGGTCTGAGTCATGGAACTCATATCTGCATACTCTGGAATTGCAAGACGGTAGTGCTTGAAAAGTGGTCAAGATACTTCGTAGTGAAAAGCGCTCCAGTCAGCCTTTGCACGGGCAGCGTGGCCTAGCCTACTCTGCCCTGGAAAAGGTCGAGACTTTCGCAGACACTATGGGGATCAGTTTCAACCAAATCACGACGTTTGCGATGAGGATCATGCAGATATGATCGAGGAGTTCGTAGACGACTACTTTGCTGAGCCACCGGAGGCTGACGACGACATCGAACCTTTCACTCTCAAGGAGGTGCGGGCCGATGTCTCTGCGGTCAAGCCGAAGAAAGCCTCCGGGCTGGATCGGATTGGCGGCAGGGCCTTGCTTGCTGCGCCCCCTCAGTTAGTGGAGGTATTACTAAATGTGTTTAATTCTGTCCTTAGGTTGCGCCACTTCCCTTCCCAGTGGAAGACCGCAAAGATCATCCTCATTCTGAAGCCGGGGAAGGACCATCTCTTTCCGCAGAATTATCGCCCGATATCTCTGCTGCCGACCATCTCCAAAATATTCTAACGTCTTTTTCTTTCCAGGATGCAGCCTTATCTAGAGGACTACATCAGACCAAAGCAATTCGGCTTCCGACGTGGACATTCCACCACGCTCCAGCTCGTTCGTGTTATCAACAAACTGGTTGATAACCACAATAAGTTCTTGTCTTCTGTTGCAGTATTGCTTGACGTCAGCAAGGCTTTTGACAAGGTATGGCATGAAGGCCTCCTCTACAAGTTGAGCGAGTCTCCTGTACCGGTGGCTGCTGTACACTTGATCCGCTCCTACCTCTCAGGCAGATCCTCCAAGACCTTCGTAGACGGCGAACTCTCCACTCTGCGGCCGATACTTGCTGGTGTTCCCCAAGGCAGTGTCCTGGGACCAGTACTGCATCTGGTTTATACTAATTACTTTCCTACCATTCCAAGTGTGACACTCTCGCTGTACGCTGATGATGCGTTACTACACTGTAGTAGCATGAATCCAGCATACGCAACTAAGACCATGCAGAAACAAATGGACGCGTTGTCCCCGTGGCTGCAGAAATGGCGCATTAAGATAAATACGGATAAATCTGATTCCATCTGTTTCAGGAAAAGACGTAAAATGAAACGCAGAATCCTTCCTGCAGTGGAGCTTGATGGGGTGGCTATCCCTTGGAAGCCTACCGTAAAGTACCTCGGCATAACGCTGGACAGTCGACTCAACTTCAGGCGACACGTACAGAACAAGGTCTCTTTTCCTCTCACCCTTGTTGGCGAGGCATAGCCCTCTGCCAGTAAAAGCTAAATTAACAATTTTTCTGTTAATAGTTCGCTCAATGCTGATGTACACGTCTACCGCTTGGTGGGCGCTTGCCAGCAAATCCAGCTGGAAAAAAATATAGACTCTTCAGACTACTGTTCTTCGCAGACTCACGCATCAGCCATGGTATGTGAGGGACTCTACCAATCTAGGGTCAGCTGGTATCCCTACCCTAGAAATTTTTGCTATAAGATGTGCCACTAAACTGTTTCAAAATGCATGGAACTCAGGCTATCCTCATATAGCTGAGATCTGCGGGAGACTCGACATCCCGGAAAATGGTAGGCCCCGGCCTGCCGCTATCCTGGACGACCCGCCATAGGTTTCTTCAGGCTGCGACTCCATTCAATATTGATACTAACCTGTTTGCCTCCATTTTCTACTTAAGTGAGTTTTAGATTGCTGCTTGCAGCCATTAGGGAACGGCCCCTAGATGCTGCTGACGCTTACCCCAGTGATGCATGCAGAGTGTCTCTGTCCGTTACGCAGTTACAGGAGTGTTGTAACGCTGTCTCAGAAGAGGTCAGGCAAGAAATACTCTTGTGACTGGGTTCGGAGCCAGAGTGACTTCCTTACTTGGGGGTGAGGGCGGTCGTTTTAGTGGGTATTGCCAGAATCGCTCTGGATTGAGCCCCACAGTACCTCTAATTTGGATTGAGGTCTGCACAAAAACGCATTTTTTCCTCCTAAAAAAAAGGCTATACCAGTTATACGTTTTTAGTTGTAGCTCATGTATCACTGAGGATGACGACTTTGTCATTGAAACGCGTTTGGTCATTGAACGTATTGAATGAGATGTAGTGAGTGATTTATAATGTAGGCCTAATACATATCATTGAATGCTTTCCAAACTACTGACATCAGCATAGTAATACTAAAACACAATGTGTACTATTTAAGCTACACAATATTATTACACATAAATTTGTATTTACTAATTTATTAAATCAAAATACACTCATATATGAATCACTTATTAAAGTTAAAATAAAATTATATATGTTCTTTACAAAAGTATAAAATGTACCAAATATCATTTTACAGTATAAGTATTTTGATAATCGGCCGACAGTCTGCGTGTTTCCCGTTCGTTTGGAAAACAGAAAATATTGTCTATTGTCTCCAGAAACACACAGACTGTCGGCCGATTGTCGGCGGACAGTCGGCAGATTAGCTGAAGACGTCTCCGGAGACTAGAGAAAACACCGGAGAGAAAGTCGGCCGACAATGTTTCCGCAGACAAGTCTGCAAGTGTGGACGGGGCTTTAGAGTATGAACACATATTATATAAAAAATTGCTAATGACACTCAAAAACGTGTTGCGGAGACCATGATCGGTGCTCATTGACCACTCCCGACCTTAGGTCTCTTTATAAGATTCACTGCAATAGCGCATCTTTCAAAATATGGAAATTCGCCAATAAATAACCAATTAAAGTAAACAATAACCACGTTATAACCACTACTCTTAGAAATGTTGTAATTTGATATTGACGTTTACCGTTTAAAACTAGGTGCCTCCTAAAGCAGCAGTAGGATCCCAAGTTTCCAAAGTTGAGTAAATACAAGTCGCTAAACTATTAACCAATAACAGTTTGTAAACGACAAGAAATACAATATATTACTGTGAGGGCAAACTGGGACACAAACTTCTCTATTGCTATTACAGTAAGTAAACTTGTTATTTGTTGGTTCCAGGTGTGTAATAGAAGTCATATGATATCTGCCAACTCTTAGTCACTAACACGGGTCGCCTAGGTTCACTTAATAGCACAACTTTGGGAAATTTAACCATTGCTTTTTACATTATTTAATAGATAGTTTTGAAAATTAATATAAATGGGTAATACATTTTTTTTACATTTATAAACTCAAAAAAGGTAAATCCATATTAAAATATAAAATTTATATTTTGTTATTTTATAGACTATAGACCTTCAACAATGTTTTAAAACATGGGTCCATAGTCTATACTTAAATAACAAATTCTATGGTATTCCTATACCTAGTTTATTTACATACAGCAATTATAAACAGTGTTTGGTTGTATTGTGTATCTTAAAGAAAATTTTCCGTATCCAATTTTCACTCTATTTTGAAATTCAATGTATAAAATAATCAGTAATATCTTCGAGGGCGTTCAATAAGTAAAGACACAAATATGCGTAGTGTTAAAGTGTTTTCTATACTAATATTATAAAGAGTTAAAGTTTGTTTTTTGTTTGTGTATGTATGTAGGGGTAATCTCTGGCACTACTGAACCGATTGAAAATTTTTTTTTATTAATAAAAAGCTACACTATCCCTGAGTAACATAGGCTATAATTCATTTCGATAAAAACCTTTTTTTTATTTCAATATTTGTAAATTTAGTCGGAAAAAATTCTTAGGTTAGGCCTAGTGTGATAAACCAACACATGTATTTACATTTATTACCATAGCAATCAATTGAATAAAATAACAGATAATATAGCTGTATGCTCCAATATTTCCATTAACAGCTGATTTCAAAATTTGAAGCAATTATTTTTGTATTTCTAGGTTAGGACCTAAGTGTAGACCTGAGCCTTGCTGGTTCTTTTAACCATTATTATAACTGCTGTTATAAAATATAAGAAATAATTTAATTGGAACATTTAACATTATTTACTATCTTAGTTTTGAGGTTACCGGTATTATTAATCCTACATCTTTATTATAAATAAAACATAACATATGCTTTTAGAAGGTTCCATTGGGGGTTGGCGTGCGGAGCTCGCAGGGGTCTCCCCTAGTATTATATGTAGGTAAAACGTTTTCTATTTTTCAACATAATCCCCCCCTACATTTATACACTTTTCCCATCGTCGAACCAGCTTTTTTATGCCTTCAGCGAAAATTTTACTTTGACGTCGAAGCCAGACTTTCACCGATGTCTTCACATCTTCATTGTTTTCAAAATCTCTTACCTCGCAAAAAATTTTTCATTTCATAGGTCCAAACAAGTGAAAATCTGATGGAGCCAAATAAGGACTATACGGAGAGTGGGGTAGGACCTCCCACTTCAACCTTTAAATAGTGTCCAGTGTTTCATAAGCTTTGTGCGGGCGAGCATTGTCGTGGAGAAAAGCACTCCCTTACTCTGCAAACCCCGTCACTTCATCAGAATTGCTGGCTTCACTTTTGCCTCCAGTTCTTCCCTGTAGTACTTCTCCATTAACAGTACGCTGAGTTTCCAGTTAGAAAATTGAACCTTTGAAGTTCCAACAAATTTTAAGCATGACTTTTCCAGCTTTTGGTTGGGTTTTTAATTTTTTTTCCTTACAGGAGAAGACGCATGTTTCCCTTCTATGCTCTGGCATGTAGAATCGGGCTCAAAGTGATGTATCCAAGTTTCATCACAAACTTGTGATGCATCTAAGTGACAATTCTTTCCAAAAAAGCTTCTCCTTCTTCCTGATATCGTCTTTTCAGTTCCTGGCAGATTTGAAGCCTGACATTTTTGTGGTTGTCCGTTAACAGTTTTGGAACCCAACGTGCGCATGTTTTGCGGTATTTCAACTTGTCATGAATGATTGAGTGGATGGTGCCTAAACTTCAGTTACAAGTTAATGACAAGTTTCAGCTATTTAAGCCACTGCAATTCTTTGGTCTTTAGGAATAAGAGTTTTGATTCGGTTTTTCCATCAAAGCATTTGAAACCTCAATCGGTCGGCCTGAACGTACATCACTCACATTTGTTCGCCTAATTTTGTACCGATCTATCCACTTATAAAAGTTTGCACGGTTTATACAATTTTCCCCATATTGTCTTTTCATTCTTGAATAAATTTCAGATGGTTTTGTTCCTTCAGAAAACAAAAATCTAATAGCAGCTCGTTGCTCTTCCAAAGTGAAATCTTCAAGAGAACTTGTCATTTTCAAAACATTGTAAAAATAAACAGCAATGACAAAACAGCTGTACTAAGTACTAATACTAACTACTAAGCTAATGCGAATAATACAAACAACAAAAATGTGAGTTAGGGAGGGGAGCATGTAGATGGTCAAGGGGAAAGGTTAGCCCCAGTGCAGGGCAAGTGGTGGTAAACAAAGAGAATGGTCAGGCATGATTGATATGAACAGTTAGGATGGGAAAACTAAAATATGGAACAAGCAGTGGTGTTACACGCATGATGCAACCGAAAAAAAATATGTCAAATACAGCCAAGTAGGTCATACAAATGTTAAATTACAAATAAAATTTAAAAAAGTGACTAAAAACTAGTAGGTTATACACGCGTAAATGTACGGCCAAACACAGAATATTACAAAATAAAAATATTTACATATGTGGACACTGAACAGAATAAATATGGCAATTAATTGCAGGACGGTATACAAAGTGACAGTAAAGGTGCCTGTACACTCGAGAGTGATTTTCATAGTGCAAGTCTAGCTAGACCGCTCTAACTAGACTGAGTGCGTGTACACTGTAGAGTAATTGTCTCTATAGGTAGAGCATTCATAGATCTAATCTAGCTAGAGCACTCTCTGAACCTGTGCACACTGCCAAACGTAAATGCACTAGGTAGAGCATCGCTGAAACTTTCTGAGGAGCAGTGTGAGTCTAAGATGTTTGGGCTGTGTTGTGAAGTTAAAATGTCTTCAAGAGAGCGTTTAGCAGTTGGGGTGGTTGGTGTGCCTGGTTAAAAAAGAAAATTATGAAATGTTTTTCGCCAATATTTTCTTGTTCATTTTCCGCAACTCAGCACTGAATTGGCAGCAGAGTTGTGAAACTTTCTGCAAATTTCTTGCACAGCACATCCCATGGCTTCTGCTATCACCCGAAACGTGCTTGCAAATTTCTGTCTCTGTATTCTTTCAAAGTACAATTTCAAATTTCTGGATGGGCTTCAATATGTTCAAATAATGTTATTGTTTATTCGTGACTCCACACAAATTCAGCCATATTGAAACACTATAAACACAGATATAACACTTAAAACACAACAAATAACCCAAAACAATCCACCACTGACTCTACGTAAAGCACTTTCCAATATTCAACCAGAGGAATGGAGCTAGACTGGTCTGGCTAGAGCACCCAAACACTGTGTACACCGTAGAGTCAGCCATCTATAGCCAGAGCTTAGAGCAGTCTCCGCTAGGGTTCTCTAGCAGCTTTGTACACTTTAGAGGAGCTTAGAGCACCTTAGCTAGAGCTACTCTACGCTCTAGCTAGGCCAAAAACTCTCCAGCGTACACCTACCATAAGCATTCTACAATTGGAGACGTTAATGGAAAATTCTGTTCATTTACTATATTATCACCCTGTTTGAAACACTTTAAGATTTCATAACTTTCTAAGAGGTTCTTGAGTAAGTGGAGGATTTTGTAGTTGTCAAATTCAAAATTGTGGTCCGTGTCTAATAAATGTTTGCCCATTAGGGATTTTAATTTGACTTCTTTCCAGCATTTAACGTGTTCTTTAAATCGCGTCCTGAAACTTCTCCCAGTTTGGCCTATATCACGACCGTTTTGTGTTATATAAAAACAATAGACCTTTCGAATTGAGATTGATTGCATTTAATAGATGAAAACAGAAATACCTTACAATAAAACAATACATGAATACTTATTAATTATTTACGTTCATTATTGAAGCAAGAGAGCTAAAATGTTGTATAATTTATTCAAGACAAACAAATTAAAAGCTATGAGTACTAAAATTACAGACAACAAGATCGTAGCCTAGTACCTGTGGGCATGGAAAGGGAAAAGTAATATTGAGGTGGGCGGTCAAAGGGAAAGAAAAAGAGACGAAATTATGAAATTATATAAATAGATTTGCCCAGAGAAGCATGCAATATAAAACCAATTTGAAAATCAAAGGAAAGGTTGACGTGATTTGATTTCTGGAATATATTTTATTTGTATGTTTCCACAGCTTCAGTTTTCCTTATGATTTAAAATCGTGTAATAACATTAATCTTTATTTCTTAAGCTATTGTTTATATATACTAGAGGGCTCCGCCTATACTCGCTTTGCTCACCGATCCACGCGGGCGAAGCAAATGCAAACAGATTATTGAATACCATGATATTTTCAAAGTATTATTTTAAAAAGCAAATAGTTCAGGCTAGATATTCCATTCACGATTTTGAAACCCATTCGAATCCTAATATTATAAGGGAACTATTATACTTGAAAACTCTTGGTTTTATTTATTTGGTACAAAAATGGTTGATAGCAGTTTGTAGCATCCGCTTGAAAATTGTATGTGGAGAACTTAATAGCCTTAAAACCATAGACTAGAACCCGAACTTTATTCCAGAACCACCATTATCAACTACCTGACTCAAAATTTTCCTCTTGATAGTATGGATATCTTACGTAATTGATTCAAACTTACTTAAAAAAATAAATTTAGAACAGATATTATTTTCGTCTTTATAGTAAATACTAGGATCCACCAACGTTCGCTTTGCTCACGAAACCTCTGCAGTGATTGATGGCGAAGCCAATGCTAACAGATTATTGTACACTCTGATATTATCGCGGAAATGAAGACTGAGCACGATGACCTACGTACATGGCTAATGTAAGACAGAGATCGAAATAGACACGACCATCCCTAATAAATCGAATTGCGGCATTCGTTGTAATTTCTCCATTAACATTTAAATAATCAATAATAACATTAAACAAAAATGATATTCCTCCTAAAGCAAACAATATAATATGCAACACCAGAAGTTTGACTTATAATGCAGTAAGCATTTTGTTTGCTTTTACTTAATCTAAAAAACCGTTAGTTGTGGAGAATAAGTCGACCACGCAGCTGGACAGCTGACGTGAGTTGAGCAAATTTCCAAAATTAAGTTTATATGATTATGTTTTAGGGTTTCAACCAACAATTTGGGAAATAGGTCTACTCACGAAGGCGTTGAACAGCTGTTTATTAGTAGAATTTGTTTGCGCCTAGTGGCCTCGCTAGTTTTCACCACATGGCTTTGAACCGGGTACTTTTATGGTATTTTACGTTTTGATCGATTTTGGGGAACCTTAAAATTGAGTTAAGGTTTTAATCCATCAACAGATGTTTGAATCGAATTGAATTCAGTAAGCATTTTTAGTGGATTTTTGTTTGTGTTTGTTTTTAGTTTGTTAATCTAACCTAAAAAAGCTGTTGATTGTGATGAATAATAAACTGATTCCAAAGTTGCTAAGTTGGTTTCTATGATAATGAATGTAAACCAAATGTGTTGTTACGCTTTTGATCCATCTGATATAGAACTGGGAGTGAATCCCTGAATTTCCACTACGTTTACCCTTTGAAATTAACATTTTGCAAAATACTTTATTACTGTGCGTCTATGACCCCATTAATACACCTTCAAATTTCTGTATTTGTATCCCATTAAATTTTTATTGATGATCATTCAGTAAAGACAAAGCCGCTTGCATATATTTCAATTTATCTTTTATAATACATACATTTCCTGTATACACCGATTATATATAATTAGGTTCACTTCGTATCAAGCTAGCAAAATGTTGTCACAGTAATCCGCTTACAGGTTCTCCACGTGGAAGACAATTTTGTTCCTTTCTAGATCTTCTATTTAAGGAAATAGTAACTGTAAAAAAAGTAAAGAGGTGGAAGTGTATTTAAGCTTTAGAGTACTATCCTTAACGTAATTCATCATTTTAAATGGTTTAAAAAGGTGTAAACCTTTGATCGCCTATCGCGTGTAAACCTTCATCTGATTACTCACTTATAAACGGTATGACAAACTTTAACAAGAGACACGACTTTATATAATTAGCGAATTTCCATAGGAAAGATGAACTTTTACAGTAACTCTTGTGTTGAGACCTGAGGTCAGGAGTAGTAAATGAGCATCGATCATGCTCCCCGGGACACGCTTTTGGGTTTCATTAAAAACTGTATATACATATATAAATTTATTATATGTGTGTCTGTGGGGAAATGAGGGTGAGTGTGAGTGTGTGTGTGGAGGGTGTGTATATATATATATATATATATATATATATATATAGAGAGAGAGATATATATAGAGATATATATATATATATATGTATTCGCACTCTAACGGTCGCATTTTACGTCTGATTTGAACCAAATTTGGCACACACGATTGGTTTCTAAGTCGCTTGAACGAGTTCATTAGAAAAACTGCAACCACCAAAAACACGTTTATTGATCAGAAGTTACTTTTTTTATTTTTCGTTTTAGAATGAATCTTTCTTTGTCGTTTTATATGGCAACATATAATATTTAGTAGATTACTCTGTACGTTTTGTTTTTTACACGACCTCACAGCGAGTCTGGATCTCCCTAAATCAATCAAAACGTAAAATACCGTAAAAGTACCCAGTAGTTTTTACCTTGCGAAGCCAGTTTGTCTGCTGCGATCGAAGAAAGCGGTGCTTAGTCCGAGGTTGCAAGGACGAACAAGCTAGCGGAACAAAGCAGCGCTAGCGGCTGAGGTGGAAACAAATTCTACTGATATATTTTGCACACTCAGGCAGTTTTTCAGAGCCCTCGTGAGTAGACCAATTTCCCAAATAGTTGGTTGAAACCCTAAAAAAGACAAACTTAATTTTGGAAATACGCTCAATTCAAAACAATGGTAGGCCTATTAGGAGTGCACCATTCGAAAAATTTAGGTCAGTTTTTGATACTAACTTGTTTAGCAATGTAAACACAAGTGTTTTTTCGAATGTAAACAAACTTATTGACTTCCAAATGATTATTCTGGCTAAGATAAATAAGTATTAGTTGCTTCTGTGTCGGTGTGATGGAGGAACCGGAGTATTTTATATAACACTATTTAAGCATCAATAGCTACGAATAACACCTTCTACCGGTAAGTAAAAACACTAACTGCACTAATTATTGTCAAGGCCTTAGCCAGGAAAACTTTTCGCGGGGGGGGGGGGGGTCAGGTCAGGACCAGGGATTTTAATTTAAATCCTTTTAACTCGTTCACTGCTAAGGACGAACATGTGAGCTTGACACTGAACACTATGAGAAGCGGCCGACGCACAGTGCATTGCGT
Organism: Philaenus spumarius; assembly: GCA_018207615.1. Classification (NCBI taxonomy): domain Eukaryota; kingdom Metazoa; phylum Arthropoda; class Insecta; order Hemiptera; family Aphrophoridae; genus Philaenus; species Philaenus spumarius. The sequence goes on along the minus strand of JAGFPH010003115.1, from coordinate 101,024 downwards.
GTTTCACACGCATACCCGCATATTGGGAGTATTTTCAAAACATAGTGCATTGCGTGCTTCGCACGCCAACCCCCTTATTGTGAGTGTTTTCAATGCACAGAACATTGCGTGCTTCGCAAGACAATTTTAAGTCTATGTGCTATGGACGCACATTTGCGTCCGCTTTAAAATATTAGTGATTATTACGTAGAAAGGTTCAAAAATAAAAAACAAAGCATTTCTACTCGTTTATAAAAAAAAAATAAAAGGTCAGCTCCTAGCATAGGAAATACGAAATTTGCGTAGCAGTGAACGTGTTAAACAACAATTTGCATGCTTATTTAAAAAAAATGTATATAGTACCCATGTAAAATATTATAGGATGTAAGGATGATGAATGGTTTTGTTTTTTAGAGTAAAGTATTTTTGTTGAAAGTTCATAGTTTTCTTATTTAATAGATCAGATCAATCACACAAGGGAGTAAGGCTGTAACCTACTGCATCCATGTGTATTGTACGTTTTAGTTTAATCTAGCAAATCTAAATATTAGTATGCATGCAATGCAAACTGGATCCTCTGTTGTGTTGTCTATTTTATAATTTAACTTGCACTTTTTATACCTAGTATTAATTTTTATTAGTAAACATTTGGGTGTTGATCCCCCTCCCTCTCCCTCAGGCTACGGCCTTGGTTATTGTTTATATTGTTTTTTAAATTTTGTAAATTTTCAATGATCACTAATAATGTCAATAATATGAAACTTCATAAAGATTAAAATTACAAGATTCGACTAGGATACGCCACGAATCTTGGGTAATTGTGATTGATTTAATGTTTGCATTTTTTTGTAATGTTTTATTTGCAACCGTTTGCAGCTGCAAAATAATTATTTTCACTTCGAACTGTTTTCCTAGAAAGGAGCTATTCCAGGTTTGGGAAAATGAAAAATTATTTTATAAAACAAACTGTGCGACCTTCGAGCATTTATGTGATAAGGTATTAGTCCTAAATGAGAAGGCACTACCAAAATTAAACATAAATTAAATAATTTTACTTCTCAATTATAAACAAAGTGAGGAAAACTTCCCGGATCAATTATATCACCGATCTGTAGCATTCGATTTTGGTTCGTCTAGTCCTTTCAGAGGGGCATTTTGAATTATCGAAATCCTGTAGCACCTAAACATTTCAAAACATCTGCAGCATTGTACGACGAAATGATTTTATGTGACGACAGTTTGTTTAAATATCACAAACAGGTTTACCGTACAATTTATCGTCAGTCCAAAACTAATTAATTTTATCTTGTAATTTGGTTTCGTTTAGCAATGAAATAGGAAAACCACAGCAAATAAAATGAAATGAAACATCGTTTCGAAATGTATACTTTGCAGTAATTATAAAGCGAATGTGTTTGACCGCTACATTTTGTGGGTTCGTGGAATCTAATCCAAAAATATTAAAAATGACAGCACGTAAATTAAATACGTTTTACCGATAATTAATATTACATGCAGAAATAAATAGTTAATCAATACTATATATAAAAGCGAAATACCACTCACTCATCACGATTTCTCAAAAACTACCGAACGGATTTAAATGAAATTTGGTATGTAGCTTCCTCTAGGGCCATAGGTGCTCAGTAAGAAATTGTTTGAAAAAATTATAAATTTTAGGGGAGGATTGGGGGATCAAAGTTATTAAATCACGATTTTTTCAAAACTACCGAACGGATTGGAATGAAATTTGGTATGTAGCTTCC
>JAGFPH010003115.1:53214-85423 GCA_018207615.1 Philaenus spumarius | reverse complement strand
TGAATTCTGTTCAAAACTTTGATATTTTTATTTTGTGAGAAAAGGATGACAATGATAATAATAATCAAAAACAAAGGAAAATAATCAACTCCTATAAAAGCGATTGTACGAGCGTACGTACGTGGAGTAACATTTAATAAGCTACTAGTAAATCCCCGTGAAAAATTACAAGCGGATTAATTAGATACACATCAGAAATACATTATTTATACAAAATACTATATAAACAACACACTTTATCTAGGCCTACCTAACTATGCAGACGGGGATTTTTAACTCGGTTATTGTGTACAATTTTATAAGCACTATAAAACTGTAGGAATGTTTGTTAACATTTTGTGTTTATGTATATTATTATATATATTTAAAGAAAGATAAAAATATTATCTTTTAATTGCCTTTTATTTCATATTGATAGATCAAATGATTTAGAAGTTATTAATATTGTAGGCTATATTATTGATTGAAGTTATAAAGATAACTCCAAAGTATAATCTACGCTAGGTTTTGTTTGCGTATAAAGGTACGTTTACACTGGGACACATGTATGAGGACTTGTATGAGATACATGTCAAATTGAAAAATCACTGATACAAAAGCTCATACATTTTGTATGAGCATCGTTATTTCCTGATACAATTTGTATGAGAAAAATTAACAGATACTTTGACTTGTATGAGGTTAACTTTTTCGCGCCATAAGAAAAATCAACATCAAGTTTGTTTGCATTGAAACATTTTAAGATTGTCAATTAACGTCCGAATATTTGAGGTTATATTAATAGTTCTAGAATTTTGTTACCTTTTGTTTTAGTTATTAAAATAATTGAAAAGTATGTCTAACTGGACCAAAGAAAGGACATTGTTATTAATAGAAAAAATACGTTCGACTAAATTTGGGACGTGAAATCTAAAGAATATAAAGATTCAAATAAACGAAAAGATATTTTATCAAATATCGCATCTCATTTCAATACCTCGGTTTCTGAAGTGGAAAATAAATGGCATAACATAAAAAGTCAGTACAGCCGAGAATTGTCGAAAGTAATGGCCAATATTAAGTCAGGTGCTTCAGGTGACAATATATATACAAACCCGGATGGTACGCTTATTCAAGTTTGCATTTTTTTAAAAGACACACACAAACCACATGTGAACAGAGATACGGATGAAGGTGCAAAAGAAGTAAATAAAGATTTTCTTTGAAATTTATTAACATAACTAGTGGACCCGCCAATGCTTCGCTATTAATTGCTATTGCTTGATTTACCTAACCTCTAAAATTATATTCAGTTGTTGATCAAAATCAGCTGTTGATCAAAATCAGATGTTTTAAGCTTTTCATACGAACAGTTGTTTTTTGTGTCCCTGATAAAATCAAAAGAAATATTTCTTCTTCTTCCTTAAGATTGACCTTCCATAAGATTAACATTGAAACTTTGAGGGCCACTGGGGCGTAGCCCTAATGTCCTAGGACTTTGGTAAACGGCCTAAAACCTTCCCAGGGTTAACCTGTGTTACTATGCAAAATTTCAAAGCAATCGGATGGACGGTTTGGTAACGCATAAAGGACAAACATACAAACGTACAGACGGACATACATTGAATTTTATATATATAGACTAGCTGACCCGGCAATGCTTTTCTATTGCTTAATTTGAAACTTTGAAAGCCTGTAATTCGTATCCCTGAGGGCCGATGTAAATTATAATGGGATTCTGCTCATTTCTTGATTTACTTAACCTAAAATTATATTCAGTTTTTGATCCAAATCAGTTGTTGATCAAAATCAGCTGTTGATCAAAATCAGCTGTTTTAAGCTTTTCATACGAACAGCTGTTTCTGATAAAATCAAAAGAAATAGTTCTTCTTCTTCCTTAAGATTGACCTTCCATAAGATTAACATTGAAACTTTGAGGGCCACTGGGGCGTAGCCCTAGTGTCCTAGGACTTTGGTAAATGGCCTAAAACCTTCCCAGGGTTAACCTGTGTTACTATGCAAAATTTCAAAGCAATCGGATGGACGGTTTGGTAACGCATAAAGGACAAACATACAGACAAACGTACAAACATACATTGAATTTTATATATATAGATAGATAATACAAAAGGAACTGTAACATACAATGTAACCTATTTACTATCATTTATTATACTGCCAAGCTATTGCTCCTCGAGTGCTACAGAAAAATTCTGCAAACTCCTGCCGACTGTCAAGTCTTCTGTTTGGCGGAGCTTTTGTTCTCTGTAGAGATTGTAGTTCAATATTAGAGTCTGTTCTCTATCTTCCTGGCGTATCCATTTCCGTCACTATCTTCTTCATCAAATGTGCCATTAGGGGTAAAATAATGAATTTCTGTTTCTTAAATAGTTGTGTAGATACACAGCTGCCAATGTAATATTAATAGCTTTTTCAGGAGATACCATCATAGTAGTACGTAGAACCCGGAAAACTGAACTTAAAATGCTAAAAGCATTTTCAATTATTCGACGGGCTGTACATATTCGATAGTTAATATTCTTTGCCATGAGTTCTTGGGATAATGTCCTGGAAACGGTTTGATAATGTTTTCTTCCAAGCCAAAAGCATCATCAGCAACAAATACATATGGTGTTGGTAGTGTACTTCCAATTAATGGAGCTGGCTGAGGTAAACTAAGAGCGTGTCTGCATAGTTTAGCATAGAAGGACGTATGCTTTAACACTTCACCATCTGAAATTCGCCCTTGAACTCCAGTATTAGCGTATAAAAACTTATAATCTGCATCAGCTACGCCCATTAAAACAATACTAAAGTATTCTTTGTAATTGTAAAACAACGATCCCGAATTGGAAGGTGCATTTATTTTAATATGTTTCCCATCTAGCGCACCTAAACAATGGGGGAAATTCCATTTTCTTTGAAAAGCCTCTTCTATACTCAGCCATTCATTTTCATTTTTTGGAAGCTGCAACAGACGGAACAGATATTCAATTTTTTATCAATACAATTATATTTTATTCTTTCCTAGCCCTATACGTATATCAAAAGATTTATACATTTTAAAAATATATTGTAAAATTTTGTTTACAAAGTATATTCGTTTTCGATAGGTACTAAAAATTTAATAATAATAATTTATAAATCAAATAATTTATCGTACTAAATAAATAATTTAGTTTTATCAAATAAAAACTAAATACGAGTATTAACACTAGACTACTAGCTATAACGATTACATTTGTTATACTTATGTAATTCTGCAAACAAAATAAAATGTATATATTCTATTTTAAATATTAAAAAAGAGTTGGATTCACAATAAAATCCTCTGTAACTTATTATATTCATAACCCAATACATAATTAAAATAAATGTCAAATAATAAAAAATAAAAATATATTTTTCACCATTTGTCGAATTTGAAATAGTAATTTTTATAGGCCTAATCAGTAAAGGTATTAAAATTTGTTGTAACAATCTGGTTTTTTTATATTATTATTATTGATATGTTTTCTATGTGTGGTTAAAATTTTATTAAAATCGGTTAAATATTTTAAAAGTTATTAAATTTTTACATAAGACTCTTCAATTTTTACATGAGAAGCTTATGGAGCTTATGAGAAAGTGGGTCCCGATGACGTCACTAGTTACTGCGCATCCACTCGTGAACCCTACCGTTAGTATTCTAAATACCGTGGTAATAAGCATTCTTCTTTAGAGTGTGTATTAGATTTAATCTCTGACAATGAATCTATAAGGTTCAAAAAGTCGCTGATAAAAGTAAATAACAAAAGTAAAGGTAAGTGTCAAAAAGGCCTAAGTATTAGCATAATAAATACAGTAAATTTTTAATTTGGTTTTTTTGTAGGATTGTGATCAACCAGAAGACTTTGCTGAAGTGCCCGATAATAACTATGATTTACTAGTTGAAGAGGATAGTGTAGATGGTATCCGTACGCCTCAAGCTTTGCAAGGATCCAGGAGATATTTTCTATTCCAAAGAAAATACAGCTGACAAATAAATCTGATACTGATACTCAGGCATTGGTTCGTCAAATGACAGCGATAGGGGCAAATTTATTGAATAAAACGCCAAAGGATGAATTTCAGATCTTTGGTGATTTCATAGCCAGTGAATTGAGAAAATTATCCGCTCCTCAATATGCTTTTACATTGCTGGATGCCAAACAAAACATCACAGCTGCAATTCACTGTGCAGAAATGGAAAACATTAAGATGGATAATGTGGTTCTTGTCAGAAGGGACTCCAGCATTTCAACTCCATCAACATCATCCCATCATTCACCTGAGCCTCTTTATACTGTCGAAATCCCGTCAACATCCCCTTGTGCTGATACGTCAGGAAATAATAGCAGTATATTACGTTTATTTTCTACATTCAATTTAGAGAAACATATTTTAATACTTGTTAAAACTTATTTAAATAACTTAATAAATGTATAATCTTAAAATTAAACTATTTAGTTGGTTAAACTTCTTTCTTACCTTCACTTCTTCTGAGAGAGCTGAAACTATCGCCTCACAAACATCACTTATTATATTTCAAATAGAACTTTTGGAAATTCTATGTAGATACATTAAACTAGAAAAATTATCTCCAGTAGCAAGAAATCGCAAGGTTACTGCCACCTTGTCAGCTGATTAAATAGCTATTCGTAATCGCGTGTCTTTTTTCGTTGTAAATGGTGCAACCTTCGTTAACAAGTATTCGAAGTCTATAGTATTCATCCTGCAATAATTCTTAAATCCAGAACCATCTTCTTATGTGAGTTCTTTAACTAACATGCACCATGTGTTTCCCTTTTTCGTAAAAATTCACGTTGCCACCACCTACGATTTCTTTTTTTAAATTTATTTAAAATTACAGCACACGTTGATAAATATATAAAACTTTCCTCATCACAAGACATGTTGAACCAAAGTATATAGTTGTATCAATAATGATTTTGTAACTAAATTAGAAATTCACCATTGATTTGTATATGCAGTGTAAACACAGACGTTATTTTTTTGTTGTATTTCACATGTATGAGGACTTGTATGCTCATACAAAATTTGTCTGATCAAACTTGTATCTCATACAAGTCCTCATACATGTGTCCCAGTGTAAACGTACCTTTACAGATGATGGGTGAAATCAGCTGTTATATTATAAAGTTAAACGAATATGTATTTCTTCTTTAAATGTTACTCCACGTACGCTCGTACGTACACTCGCTTTTGTAGGAGTTGATAACAGCTGATTTCACCCATCATCTGTAAACCCAGTGTATATTATAGTTTGAGGTTATGTTTACAACTTCAATCATTATAATGTCTTGTGAAGTTGATTTTTGTTTAAATATGAGTTATAGAACTAATTAATGCTATAATGTACGTTATAATATTTGCTTTGAGGTTATAAACTATATATTATATAAATACAACCTTTTATCATCAATATATTTGTTTATATAAATGTAAAGAAGAAAATGGCCTAACTATTCGTTTAACAGCTGATTTTACCCATCATCTGTAAACCCAGTGTATATAATAGTTTGGGGTTATGTTTAGGTAGGCCTAGATAAGTAGGCTTTAATGCAGTTTGTAAATAGTTTGATTTTTAAATTGTGTATTTCTGATGTGTATCTAATCAATCAGCCAGTGATTTTTCACGGGGGTTTACTAGTAGTAAATAATTAAAAGAATTAAAAGTTTAATTTTAAAGTTTAATGTGAGTATTATCAGTCACGTGACTGGAAATGTTCAAATTTACGAGAGGTGGTATTTTTGTATTATCGTCCTTTTTATATATAATTATATTTCTATTAGATTTTAAGACACAAACTGTTTGTTGATCTATAAGTTAGTTCCAACCTGGCTGACGGTGTGTTGACTATGGCCAAAGAAAGTGTTATTATGTTATTTTTCTAATATTTCATCAGGTCTTAATAAAAGCACTATTTCATTCATTCAGACACGATAGCGAGAAATTGGACATTGGATAGGCTTACTGTGTACGGAATAGTTCATGAAACAGTTCAATACAGCTATTTGCAGTTGTAATTTGCTGAATTATATAAAGTACTTGAACAGAAGATGCGAGACGTGCAAACAAAATTCAAGGCGTATAATTAGAACAGGGTAAGAGTTGAATGAAGCTTGTCAACTTGGCACGAACGAAGTTAAACGATGTAAAGTGTATTGTTTGTTAATAAAGTTTCACAACATAAGAAGTAAATATTGCACGAATGGCTGCATAAATAATTAATTAATTCCCTGCGATACTTGTTGTAAAAAGTTGGTGTTGAAATTAAAAGTTTGATAAAGATAAAATACTTCTCTTTCCTTCTTTTTATTTAATCTAATAAAATGTTTTCTTCAAATAACAACGATTTTTATTTTCAGTTATTTAACGCAATTCTATCAAAATATAGGATGAAATTTATAATAAATTGTGAAGTTGCTTTTCTTTTCAAATCATTTGAAGTACCACGTTTAACCGTTTAACTATGCGATCGTAAGTTGTGAATACCCTGAAATTGAAGAGGTACGTGATATTCATTATTTAGGTTTATCTTTGAATCGGGGATTAACATATAAGGCACACTCTCATTATTTTAAGAACTAGTAAGCTGCCGTGAAAAATTATAGGTAGAATAATTAGAAACACATCAGAAATACATCATTTATAAAAATAATATTTTAAACAAGAAACTTTATCTAAGATTACCTAACTATGCTGAGGGAGATTTTTAACTTGGTAAATGTGTACATTTATAATGATTTTAAAGCTGTAGGCCTATTTGATAAACATTTTGTAACTATATATACATTATTATATATAAAAATAAAGACAAAAATATTGTCTTTTAAAGAAATTAATAATAATAGAATCTTTTTATACGGTATACGAAGATGTACGAATGTTTCCGAAACTAAGCGAATTGTTATCTCTTCTTTAAATTTGTATAAATGAATATATTGGTGTTAAATGGTTGCATTTATATTCATTTTACAACCTCAAAGCAAATCTTATAACTTATTATAGCTTACATTAGTTATGTAACTCTTTTAAAAAAGTCTACTTCACAAGACATTGTTTTATTGATTGAAGTTGTAAACATAACTTCAAAGTAATCTACGCTAGTATCACAAATGATGGCTGAAATCAGCTGTTACATTATATAGTTACTCACGTACGTACGTACGGACGTACACTCCCTTTTATAGGAGTTGATAGCTAATATCGTATATAAGAACATCATATGTGTTAAAATCTGTATGTAGACTCAAATTTTGTAAACGAATATATTTAACAAACTTACTTGGAATATAGAATTTGAGTTTGAGGAGGTCAATACTGAATTACTTTAAGACCGGTTATTGCTTTACTAAAAATACTTTACACGCATTATATAGAGAAGCACGAGTTCTAAACTCTATTCAGAACTTTAAATATTCTACCACTTAGAAGTTTAGATATTTTTAAATAAGTTATTTGGAATTTTGTTGAATTAAAAACTATAAAAAATGTATAACCAAGGCTAGACATATTACACAATCATTTAAGAGTGGTTTAAAAAAAAACTTTTATTCATAAGCCGGTTTTCCACTAAACGGACTAAACAAAAGCAAAACACAAACTTGTATCAAATAAAACAAAACTGTAACTTTTCACAAACCTTTTGAAGACATGCGTGTTTTGCGACAGTTGGAGTTTTGTTTTTCGGGTCCCGCTCTGAAGCGGTAACATCAAAAGGTTTCGACTTGTTTTGAAACCGAGTCAGTGGAAACGGTCTTGTTGTGTTTTCTATGTTAGCCTTGTATTTCGTTTTGCTAGTATAAATACGAATTTTGTACCAAATTGGCAATCAAATGTCTTTGATGCAATATTTGATAGTGTAATAGGTAATATTTTTTATCAAAGTTGCCACACATTAAATTATTTGATCAAAGATCTTTAACAAAGAAATTTAATAGTGTAATGCAGGCCTTTGAATAACGTGAATACTTTATAAATACACAATTAAATGTATAATAAAATTCATTATATGTAGCGTATTAATTAAATAATAATTAAAAAGCCACAACTAAGAATATAAAACCTTCTTTAAACCTTTTGGTTGGTTGTTGAAGAAAAAATGTGTTCCGACTTCCTCACGACATATAGGCTAAAAGGATCAAAAACAAAAACAAAACTCGAACAAAATCTAGCCCGCTTGATGGAAACAAGAGTTTAGGTTTGTTTCAGTTTTGTTTTTGTTTTTCGGGTTCTAAAAAACACAAACAAAACATAAACTCAACTGCCCGTTTAATGGAAAACCGGCTTAAGGGTTTGCTCCAGTAAACGAGAAAGCAAACAGAAACGCAAGCGCTTCTCTCTATAACCGTGTCTAAACAGTGCAATTTCTTGCAGCTGAGCGCTTTGACATTGCCTCATCTCAAACCATTTTATAAATCCATCTTTTGTAATTGAGTGCTGAAAAAAAAACTGAATATTCTTTATAAACTTTCGGATCCGGCTTGCAAATTACTTTTCATTATTCATTTTTTATTGTGTTAGGAAAAAAATTCAAACTTTGTACTTACAAAATGTCAATTACAGAAAATAGAAAAGCATTTTAAAAAAATCTAAAATGCAAAACGGATGCGTATTGTAATTGTGCTTAAAATAAGACCTTGCAAACAATTTTATAATAAAAAATAAACAAAATAAATGGTTTGAAATTTAACATTGCTCTTATGGGATAAAAATCCAAGATGGCCGCCACTACAGCAGAACCTTAAGATATACACTTGTATTCGAAGTCGATTCAGAGTATTTTAACTCAATTTCAGAACGTACAAAGAAAACTTGGTTTCGTAAATTCATAAGGGAAATGTTGACCGACGAAGTAAACGTTGATTTTTATATTAGTTAAATTTCATGAGAGGTCGGTTTTGGAAACTTGGTTTATTGGTATTAATGTGTTTAGCAAATATGTATATCTTCTTACTTTCTCACTATACTATAGTATAGAGAAAGTATAGTGATCGCAAAAAAAAATCGATGTTGAGATTTTTGAGGAAATATCCGTTTTGGGACCCCCTGAGTCCAAAAAAGTGTTTTTTTACAAAATGTCTGTCTGTATGTATGTCTGTATGTCTGTATGTATACAAAGCTAGAGAGAAAACTATTCGATAGATTTCAACCAAATTTGCACCAGACATGTCAAGTAGGCCTGTATAGATGCACGAAAAAGGGTTTTGACATTTTTTGAAAAACAAACCCCTTTTTGGCCAAAAAACCCCCAAAAAATCAGTTATTATTTTTTTATAAAAAAACGGCTATAACGATTTTGATAAAATTTGGCTTATGTAGCCTTTAATGTGCCCTAACAACCGCATCTTTCTAAAAATTCTCGTTTAGCTAATAATAATAATAATAACTGATTTTTGGGGGCTTTTTGGCCATAAAGTGGGTTTTTTTTCAAAATTTTTCAAAACCTTTTTTCGTGCATCTATAAAGACCTAATTGACGTGTTTGGTGTAAATTTGTTCGAAATCGATCGAACAGTTTTCTCTCTAGATAATAATAATAATAATATTTATTAGTTAATCTCCAACTTTAATAAAAAATCACCTCCCCTTCCCCACCCTACAAGTCACAGTGAATCTGCTTAATAATTTAAATATGTTTGTGAGAAAGTATGTGCCAGTTCCTAGTACCGTTTATTTTAAATTCGAATGAATAATAAATTCTTTGATTAATCAGTTAAGTTTAGTATTGATGTGTGATTAACTTAACTGGTTATCAACCCCCACTATACTGGGTCAACAAAATAATTATGACCCTCGCACTCTCTACCGACTCAATCTGTCTTACTTTGGTTCCGTCTATGACGAACTACTTTTGTTCGCGCTCTCGCAATAATTGTGTTTAGTAAAAAACCACCGTCTTCGAATTTCAAAGACGTTGGCAACACTATTACGATTCGTTTCAGATGCTAGTAATTTAAATTAATTTCGTCGCTCTCCAGAACTTAGTGTTATCTGGCTTATTAACTTTAACCACAATAATAGCCCGATTGGCCTTCCGCCATACTTGAACAACGATTGATTCTAAACCTGGCCTCTACAATAAATCGTAACCTGCTAATTTATAATGTGTTTATCTATGCGTAGAACTGAGTATTCAAAACCATCAACCAGAAACTGGAACCAGCGTGCACGCTTGGCCTGAACTATCACACCGCTCCAGTGATCATGACAAGGTACGCCTACTGAAATTCTTGTTTAACATAAACACATTAGATCTCAAATATTAAAACTATAAATTTTTAAGATCAGTTCCATAATCGAGGCTTATTATTTGCATATGATTATTATAACATTACGGTATTTACATATCGTAAACGCATTTTACATTCTATTTTTAATTGCATAAATATGGCGAACAGTAGATATTAAGATTTTGAGGGACTGAATTGGTCGCTGATTTTCTTTCATTTCCGAGTGTTATTAAGTGACTCATATTTAAATTTATGTATACTTTTCCTATCTATTTCTTTATCCCAAATAGGTTCTAACCTCAGGATGTTCAGAAATTGCTCTCTATATATTTAAGGTTCTTATAAACGTATTTTTACAAATTATTGTACAGAAACAACAAATATATAAACTTTGTTTTTAGCTTCTATCGGCCAGTAAGACATAGCTCTACACATTTTCTGCTTCCCACTAGTTTTAAAATATATTTTTAAAAGAAGTGCATTATTATAGACAACCTCAAATCTAAGATGGTAAATAACAATACATGTTTAAATCCATTTATTACGTTTGATCGTAAAGTGGAAACTGCAAACAGAGGTTCTAAAATCCACAAATGCAAGGAATTAAATAGATAATCGTACATCAATAGCTGCAATAATGGATCACAGCAGAGTAGAGAGATAAAAACACGAACATTAATTTGTTTCTCACAACAGTTCAGCAATGCAACTACACAGGTATGGTATACAAATATTTTAGTATGGATTGGTTGGATTCTCATTAAATTTTTATTTGCATCTCAACAAAACAAAAAAAATCAGGTATCACCTCAACCAATATGAGTTTGATAAATCTGTTAATCATATTAGGTTATTTTTTTAAATATGATTTTTTTTTACAATGCCATATCTCCATTAATTCTTCATCAAAATTTATGATTCAAACATAATTTTAAATTATTATAATGAATAAATTACTAAACAAGGTCCATCCTGTGACTTCAAACGATTTCTTTGTTACTGTATTACATGTTTCGAAGCCGTACCTTCATAATCAGATACTTCTTTGTTCGTTCACACTGTATAACTCGTCATACATAAAGTTTTTTAGAAACACAACCCTTACACTATCACAAAATACATGAACACAATCATGTTTAACACCGGTGCGCACTCTGTCATATCCAGCGAAGTACTGCCGGTCAGCGCAAATAGTCTTACTAGTAATATGTAAACTTTATACAATATGTAGTCTCTGTTAAACTTTCGACAAATGTTTGTTGGCTGTATCGTTCAAACGATGCGACTGGAAAGAAAGTTGATCTTTCAAAATGTATTCTGGTTTATTTTTGAAAACTATAAATCTCGAATTCTTAGTTCGCATTCATTATTCTGCCTTTTGCATATGTAAATATGCATATGTAAATTCCTCTACACTAGATTGGAAATCTTCTAGTTGTTTTCAGTAAGGTGACGTGCATAATTTGACTTGGCAATGTTGGTTTTATTACTGGGAAGATGTTCTTTATATCGGTCTATGAACGTTCTCCCGGTTTGGCCTATATAATATTTATCACATTCTGGACAATTTATTTTGTATACACCAGACTTATTTTCTACGGATGTATCGGTTCTACGTTTAAGAGAAGATGATATGCTATTGCTTGTACAGAAAGAAAGAGTGATATTATGTTTCTTGAAAATATTATTCAAAACATTAGGCAAGAGGTTAGTTATATTCTGAGGAAATGTATTTATTAACCCTAGTTTCTATGTTATTTCTAGTTATTTCTATGTTTTTTTTTTCTATTTCGTTTCTTGTTATGGCTCTTAATCATATTGTCTATAAGAACATAATATTGTCTATTATAGCCGTTGGCTTTATGTTTGTTAATTTCATTATGGTAGTCTTTCTTGTTTAATGGGACTGTGATAAATCTATAAATATATTTTCTTAAAATTTTCTAGAAATAGAGAAAACAAAAAACTAAATTTTCTCGATTTACCCTATATAAAAGGCACAAATAAATTTGAATATCAAATATACCGCAAGCCATCCACAACAGACGTCACTATCCATGCTCACACCCAGAAAATAGACGTAATAAATCAGGTAAGTACTCCTAACTTGAGAAATATTCCCACTGGACAGCTGGAACTATTAATTTGTTATCATGAAAACAATATTACTTTCAATACTTAATCCTATTATTTTCGTTGTAGTATACAATGCGATTGACCTGTAAGTCTAAATATTTTGCAAGAAGTAGGGCCTACATATTATTTTCATATAAAATTTTACGGCAATTCCTTATAAGATTGTAAATACATAATATTTTCAACTGCTCTTTAATTTGATCCTTCCCCGTTGAGAAATTACAGTCTGATAATCAATTATTGTTACTGCTTTAAATATTTTCCGGTCGCTCTGTAATAACAAAAAGAGCTGGTTAATCGAGTTAGCTAAAAAAAAAAACACTAAGACCATCAAAACTTTGCCATTTTGGTTTTTCATTAAACAATTTTTTATTAATGGTGGTGTTACTAAACGTCCAAAACTTTGTTTCTAGCATAAATACCACTCGAAATTTCATCTTCCAGTTCGGTCGTTGTATAAGGACCATTTACGTTGGCATGTTAACTAATCTATTGATTCACTGTTACTGGTTAATTAAACATAATCCTTCTTGATTTATCATAAATCAGTTTAATTATCCACTCTATTAAAACGGGTAATTGCAATCTGTTAGTATCAGTTTGGATGAGAGAAAATCACTACTGCGAGCAAGTTTTCAGTAGTTTCTAGTGATGAAGTTGCGATGAAACATATGCTGATGACATTAGTACCCAATCATTTATTTTACAAAACAGACTGCAATATGTATTTTTTTTTTTAAACATTATGAATCAACTTTTGTTATGAAGTAGCAAATCTAATGCATACATAGGCACCTTCTACTTATAAACACCTGAGCACGTTGATTTGCTCTGAGCGTTTTATTGCATAGTATTCAATCGGGAACTAGGCGTCCGGCAATGCTTCTAAGGTGCTGTAGAGCCTGTACAGCCTGTACAGCAGTTGTTCTGTCAGTGTGTGGCTTCCCATTTGAATACATGGAGAGCTAGTATTCAGCAAAACATTTTGCTGTAGAGCACTTGCTTTGAGCAGAATGCTCTCTCAGTGTAAGGCCGTCCAAATTGGGTGGGAGGAGAAAGCTCAGGGATCAACTAGTTTCATATAGTAAATGTATACATTCTTTAGAAGGTTCACTGTTGTGTATTTTTTTCCCCGAAGGACCAAGTGGTATGAGGTCACCACTTCAACAGACAAAATTTTAATATTAATCAACTTTAAATTAATACAATTATTATATTGCATTATAGGGCAAGTGTTAAAGGAGTCATACTTTTATTTCATTATTTTCTTTGTACACAAACATCAGAATAATGAAAGTAACATAATTATTGGAAAATAATAACATTAAAACCTAATAATAAACAGAACATACTTAAAGTTGTTCGTGAATGGGTGCGCTATTCTGGTCTCAAATTGTACAACAGTTGCCAGATAATATAAAAGAAATGCCTTGCATTAAAAACTTTAAAAACAAGCTTAAAACTTTCCTTGTACAGAGAACATTTTACTCGGTGGAGGAGTAACTTAAGTTTTAAACAGATTATATAGTTTCTTATGTTTATTTGTACGATGTGAAATAGTTTATATAGTTTTATTTATTTTAATTGTGTTAGGCCTATAAGTGTATTAATTTGTATTGTATATTGTATGATACTATTATCACTATAGAATAAGTGACTCAAATGTTTACTGCAGCAATACTATTTGTCACCAAATGAGGCTAATAAAACTAAACTAAACTAATAAACATATTAATTACGGAAAATAATTCAAAATAGAACCTAAACACTATTATAAATTTAAACGACAAAATAAAGAAAACAAAAATTGTTGACTGTTCCGACACAATGGTACAAAGAAAATGTAGTTTCTTCATTAAGGCTTTATTAAGCCTGTTTTAAAGCTAAACTACTTTGAAAAAAAGAAACATTTATTATATAATAAATGTTATTTATCGAACCTCGTAGCTTAGAAAACAGCATGCTATGAAAACGTATAACATATAAAATTAACAACATACGAATTACAAAATTTAGCACAAAGGTGGAGTCTGTTTTAAAGGAGACAAAAGTTAGTACGAAACATGCACAATAGAAATTATTTAAAGTATCCTTTAAAAGAAACTTCAAAGAAACACACTCGCAGGTGTATTCATTGCGAAATAATGAACATTTTCATATAACTATACATTGCAAAACTCTACGTTAGAGAGTTACAGCTCCAGGAATTTGTAATGACAATGGAGGTAGACGCTTTGAGCATATATTTTTGTAATATAATAGTAAGCTCCCGTGAAAAATCACAGGCAGATTAATGAGATACATATTAGAAATACATAATTTATAAAACTATTATTTAAAAACATTAACTTTATCTATGCCTACTTAAGTATGCTGAGGGAATTTTTAACTGATACATGTGTAGAATTATAAGGACTTTAAAACTGTAGGTCTGTTTGTAAACATATTGTATTTATGTACTGTACATTATTATATATATAAAATAAAGACACCAAATGTTTCTTTTAATAGTTTTTTTATTTCATATTGATATATCAAACGATTTAGAAGTTATAACCATAATGCAGAAATTAATAGTAGCAATAATTAAATTAAGCAAATAAATGCTTACATATGTTTAGAAATGTCATACGAAGATGTACGAATGTTTCCGAAGTTAAACGAATGAGTATTTCTTCTTTAAATTTGTATAAATGAATATATTGTCGATAAAAGGTTGTATTTATATACAATTTATAACCTCAAAGCAAACTAAGTAAATCTTATAAGGTATTATATCTTACCAATTATTTCTGTAACTCTTATTTTAAAAAATCAACTTCACAAATTATTATATTATCGATTGAAATTGTAAACATAACCCCTAAGTATAATCTAAGCTTGTGTTACAGGTGATGGGTGAAATCAGCTGTTGTATTATATGTTACTTACGTACGTTCACGGCATATAGAATACTAACGGTAGGGTTCACACGCATATATTCTTGACGTCATCGGTGCCCACTGCTAAGAGAAATAAAAATCAGCTGTTTATTATTGCTTGCAGTCGTATTGCAGTCGTTTTTAGTATCGAAAACGTATATACTTTGTAAACAAAATTGTACAATAAATTTTAAAAATATACGTCTCTTTTGTTATATATATTCGATTTTAAATATTAAAAAAGATTTGGATTCACAATAAAATTCTCTATAACTTATATTCATAAGCCGATACATACTTAAAATAAATGATAAATAATACAAAATAAAAAAAATATTGCTCACCATTTGTCGAATTTGAAATAGTAATTTTTATATAGGCCTAATCAGTAAAGGTATTAAAATTTTCACAATCTGATTTTGTTATATTATTACTATAGATATGTTTTCTGTGTGTGGTTCAAATTTTATTAAAATCGGTTAAATATTTTTTAAGTTATTCAATTTTTACATAAGGCTCCATGAGAAGCTTATGGAGCTTAGGCTATGAGAAACTGGGCACTGATGACGTCACGAGTTACTGCGCATCCACTCGTGAACACTACTGTTAGTATTCTATACCGTGCGTACGTTTATGTGAACATCAATGTTTATCATGAACATTGTAGAAAAAGTCTAGCAATTTCCTCCCTCCGGAATGTTTAGATCGAAAAGGTACAAAACTGTTTTTTGGGAAAGTTGTAGCTTAAGAAAGTACCTTTATTTGAAACCCTATACGACCTTTTAGGACTTTAGATTTCGTGTTAAGGGAAAAAAAAAGAACAAATTTATTTTAATTCAAGCTAGAAAATTTGGTACAAAGGCTCTTTTTAGCATAAGAATGAAGTAACAACAATCACGCTCTTCCATATCCACTCTAACTAAAGGTAGTTTTAAAAGGAAAATAGTGTTTTTAGTCAACAAAAATTGGAATACAAAACAAAATCGTAAATGCAATTTCTATAAAATTTTCGGAAATTGTAGTTTATGGCAACAGCTATATTTGAAATCCTGATCACCTCTTTCATGACCTTGTGGGAATGGTTATACAAGATAAAAGACATAGAAAAGACGCGTACAACGGGGGAGACTGGGCTACATTTTCTAATAGACATTAAAAATAAATTTTTTGCATGCATCAATACCTTTTATTGAAGACGATTAAACTTCCTTCAAAGTACTATAGAACTTTCGTAATATTAAAAAGTATCGCTATTTACCTCATCCACAACATTCTATATTATAGTTACAGGAGTTAATAAAAGTTAGCAATTTTATTTAAATTAAAAAATTTAGGAGTTATTAAATTGGTAGACTGCTTTTTACAATGCGTATGATAAAAAGAACCTTTGCGTAAAAAAAACTCTGTCCTGGGAGTATTAATTCAAATGAAAGTGTTATTTTATCTGTACTATTTCTGTAAAACCAAAACACAACGAACGTGAAAGAAAAATAAAGTAGTCAACTAAGACAATGATATTGCTATCGGTCACAACATGAGTCAATTAATTGCAATGTACGTTCAAACCTAAATTAACTTCTATGTAATTTTAAGGTTTTAAAGACTTTTGTGTGACAACCTGAATAAATCCTCTCGAATCGTCAGATGATTGGCCAATAACTAACTCCGCTTCAAAGAACTTTGTTTTACACTCCAGTGGTTCACAATAAGTTGTAAATTAAGTCGTACAAATTACATTACAAACTTCTTACATACATTAATTCCAACAGATGCCTTGTAAAGTTTGCCCGCTAAGTTTTCTCCGCATACTGGTAAAGTTGTACTTAATGTGAGGCTTTACAGAAAGCGGCCTGTCTAAGTTTGTTATGAAGAGTCTTCTGTGGATCCTTTTCTTCACACACGCTCTGCAATGTGCAAATTCCGTCATATTAAACTTTATTCTACTTCATGGTTACATAACAAATGTTCAGTCTATAATAAAAAAGTAAATCTTATAAAAACTAAGTTAACAATCCGTCATTTTTATTTGATGTTATTTTGAATATTGCAACAAGTCAAAATTTACATAAGAAATATTTAGTCCTACATACGGAAATAGATCAACCGTCAAAATCGAAGTAATAGTGTTACAATAAATGTGTCCTATATGTACATGCACAAGTCTAAGATTAATAATAACAAACAAATTTTGTTTTCCCCCAGAGGTGAAAATCTTCAAAAAGTCACCGTTGCACGCAATGGTAGTGTGGGATTTTTACCCATTGAAACACCTCCGGTTATTATAACCGGTCCACCAGTCCGACAAACTATTTTCTTTTCTTACTAATATTGTAGTTCGCTGCGTATGAGAGAATTAAAAAACCAAAAACTCTCCTCTTCATTACGCCATCAGATCTTGAGGTTTCTTTATGCTAAAGCGACGATGTCACCTCCTACATCCAGTACACTTAGCACTTTAGGATTTACATGCTTCCGCAATCGCATGTCATGTCCAGGTGCATACCTCTTCATCTCCTCCGTTACCAGGCCAATTCGGAGATGAAGATCTTTATTCCGTACGTCCTAAAGAGTGTCGACCACTCCTGGCAGTACTTTGTTCAGGAATTGTTGGATCATCGGAGCATTTCTGAGTGTTCTTTGTACAGCCCCATAAAAAATCCGTAGCGAAAAAAAGATAGTTTTCACTTTATAACGTTAAGCGTTATACAAAATAAATTATAATTTGTATAAATAACTAGCTGAACTGTGCTTCGCTACAGGGAATTTGTTTGTTGCATCATCACTATTTATAATTAACTAGCTAACCCATGCGAAGCATTCACATTCTAACTTACTTAAATCAAACTTAATTAAAGTACACACCGTATATTTAGTATCGTATAGTGCGTAATTAGTGCGTCATGGGCATAGGTGGGGTTGAAGTAAAGAATAGGTGTGTTTAAATTGTATATTATCATTGTTGCCAACGCCAGGAAAATATAACTACAACTTACTTGATCTTACATCACTGTTACTTTTGGATTCTTTATTATTATTTTTTTTTTTTATTGTTTTCGAATAATTGTATTTTGTATATTTTTCCGGTGTAGCGGTTAAGGAAAGCTTTAAAATGATGCCTCATTCATGTAATTTGATGATGTATTAAGGAAGTTATGGCAAAAAAATGGCCTTAAGAAATAATATATGTGATTGTCATAGTATAATCTCATTTTCTTTCATCTATTATTATTAAAGTAATTAATAGTAACATTTATATTTAACTATTAATTTGGTATATAAATTCACTGGTTTCCCGTCAATCGTCTTCGTCATGGTATGTGTGCTAAATAAATAAAATTAATACAAAATTCAGAGTGAAGAGCGTGTTTTTTTCAACCGCTAAATCTACAGACTGGTAAATCACAGTCTTAGCTTGATGTTTGCAGCGTCTTTAATTGCGAATTCATAGATCGGGTTAGTTTTGATTAGGTTACGTCTTAAATATTTTCTTAAAATTAATGAGTTTCAAATTTCAGCTCTTTAGCTTTAAGGAAAGAATACAATTAGTATTAATTGTTTTTAGGGTTTGTTATTCATTTTCAACCATTAGCAGACCGTAACGAAATGTACAACTGGTTTACTTTTTATGGGTATCGTGTAAGAAATAAATGTACAAAATTTCAGCTCTCTAGTTTTAAGGAATGTATGAATATTAATAATTATTGTTTTTAGGGGTTGTTAACACATTTTCACTCCTAGCAGCAAGTAACAAAATGTAAAAGTAATTTACTGTTCATATGTGTTTTGTAAGAAATATATGTAAAACATTTCAGGTTTAAGGAAAGTAAACAAACAACATATATTGTTTTAGGGGATATTTCAACCATTAAAGGTCAAACATCTATAAATCCTATCTTAGAGCACTATGAGTAACAAGTGAACCAAATATTTCACGTTTCTTAGCGGTATTAAATTAATATTTATTTATATATATAGGGGTTGTTACTAAATGTTCACCCCTTAGCAGAACGTGATAAAATTGTAAAACTGGTTTATTTTTTATATGTATCTTCTAAGAAATAAATGTAGAAAATTTCAGCTTTCTTGCTTTAAGGAAAGTATAACAAACAATGTTTGTTGTTTTATGGGTTGTTTCAACCCTTAAAGGCCAAATATTTTAAAATCCTTTCTTAGTTCGCCTCCAGCCATTATTGAGTACAAATTTATATGTGTACCAAATT
This sequence comes from Philaenus spumarius, assembly GCA_018207615.1. NCBI lineage: Eukaryota > Metazoa > Arthropoda > Insecta > Hemiptera > Aphrophoridae > Philaenus > Philaenus spumarius. The sequence goes on along the minus strand of JAGFPH010003115.1, from coordinate 65,890 downwards.
TCACGTTCCTAGGCGGTATTCAATTAATATTTACAGTTTTAGGGGTTGTTACTACATTTTCACCTATTAGCAGAACGTTACAAAATGTAAAATTGGTTTACTTTTTATATCTATCTTGTAAGAAAAAAACGTAAAACATTTTTGTTTTCTAGCTTTAAGGAAATTATAACACACAATACTTATTTTTATTGGTTTTTTCAACCCTTAAAGACTAAATATTTTAAAATCATTTCCCCTGTGGCAAATACATGCACCAAATTTCCCATTTCTTGGACTTGAGGTTTTCGAGATACATAACAAACAATATTTATTGTTTTAGGGGTTGTTTCAACCCTTACAGGCCAAATATTTTAAAATCCATTCTCAGTGTGCCTCTAGTGCCTATGAGCAGTATGTGTACCAAAGTTCAAGTTCCTAGGTGGTATGATTTTTTGGATATATAACAAACAATATTTATTGTTATAGGGGTTGTTTCAACCCTTGCAGGCCGAATATTTTAAAATCATTTCCTAGTTCGCCTCTTACCCCTGTGAAAAATACATGTACCAAATTTCACATTCCTAGGAGGTAAGGTTTTTGAGATATATAACAAACAATATTTATTGTTTTAGGGGTTGTTTCAACCCTTACAGGCCAAATATTTTAAAATCCGTTCTTAGTGTGCCTCTAGTAGTGTCTATGAGCAATATGTTAAACCAATGTTATGGAACCAAATTTAAATTTCCTATGTGGTATGGTTTTTGAGAAACTGTGATCAGTCAAAACTACCCCTAAACCCCCAAAACTACCCCTAAAAATATGAATGTCAAAATGAAATTTTTTATTTTTCCTATTTCCATCACAAAGTATACACATGCCAAATTTCATCTCTATAGTTTCATGGGAAGTGGGAGAATTAGTGATGATGAGTGAGTGAGTGAGTGAGGGCTTTGCCTTTTATATGTATAGATGTAAAAAAAAAACAAAGTAGAGAAAATTCCAAATAAAAGTAAAAAAATTGTTCAAATTAATAAAAAGATTATATGTGAATCCTCCTTTACTTTCCTCTCACTGAATTATTTAATTTCAATAAAAACACTCTTTGTTCAAAATACTTTACTTTCAAATAAAAAAAAAAAACTAACACTTAACCTCAAAAAACTTTCTTTATTTACCTTTAAAACATCTCTGTCAATCTTCCACATATAATTTTATATATGCGTCATATCTAATAATTATGCAAATCGTATTTTACACAACATATTTTATTCTAATTTTATTCTCCGGGGTGTGCTTTGCAGCTGCTAAAGTACTTTTTAGATGGACTATTGTGGGAACCAATGAAATTCAAAACATCGTAAAGAATAACTACAGTAGGCCCTAACTCTTTTACTCACTCATGTTCAAAATATTCTTACAAGAGAAAAATCCATTCAAATTACATCGAATACAAAACATTACCCTATAATTTACAACATACAACTTAAAATTTTATGAAAATAAGACGCAATTTAATGTTTGAAAAAATTGAATTTAAAGCAGACTGAAAAATTATTGTATAATACTATTCAAGTTTATAAAAGATCATTTTTTTTAAAGTTCAAAATATACCTAGGTTTCAATACTTGCATTTATTACGAAGATCTCACACAACACCATTCTAATTCAACACACTCCACCAGTCCACGATGTACTCGCTACAAATCACGGCCATGCGACCACACAATTATATCTCTACAATCCTCAAAAACCACTCGTTAAATCTTCATGTCGAAGAGTACAGACTTTGTACTACTAATATATTTCACTTTAAAACATAACTTTTAGTGTTCAGTTATGACAAACTCATTATTCAAAGAACATTTTGTAGAACCCTACATTCTCAATACTACATTACACCATATTGCAAGACAAGCTTCTCTAAACGATGCAGTACAAAGCCACCAGAAATTCTTCGTCGTTTACCATCGCTGCCATCAATATCAAATCTGTTTTTTTCTTTCACTATATATGTTTGTTAGGCGATATAATTCTCTTTATAATTTATTTTTTAAATATATTGTAACTGTTCATTATGTGACTTTCAATATATACTAAAACTCTTTTTAATATGCACTGTTCCTTTTTATCAATGTTCAATTTTCACACAAGTATATAACACACTTTAATTTAAAAATACTTTTTCTTATTTATTAAAATTTAAGTCTGCTTTTTAGTTTTATATATTACAGTCTGCATATATTTTTATCTTTACATTTTTTAAGTTATTAAAATTTACTTGTTTTGCGTCTTTGATTTATTTATATATATGTATATACAATTCATTAAATTTTGATTACTAGATCTTGCGTCTTTTATTTTAATAGACCCATCATTCTTCGTTTCTACATTATAGGAATTTACTTGTTTCATCATAATAATTCTCTATCACACGGATTGTATATGTCACAACTTTTAACAAAGTACATTGACAGAATGATGTTCCAGAAAAAAGAAAAATACACAAAATGTTTTGAATTCACTAAGTTCCGGGAATACGAAACTGATACGACTTTATCCCTAAACTGAAGAGGAAAAAGATTAAGAGACAATGACATACAGTACCTGCAAGACTAAAGAACATATTGTTCACAGATTCTGGAAGAATGTTACTAAAAACAGCAATATTGATGAGATCCACCCATTAGCTTAGGCTAAGTCGGTATAGATCTTTAACTTAAACGTTTATACTTAAACATTTCACTCGGATACTTAAATATCACGCTTAACCATTAATCATTGTCATAGTTTGTTTAATATTTATAACCTAATTTCCCATAATTAGTTAATGTTTAAATATTTGTGTTACCTTGCTACATTGAATTAAGACCGGGCACTTAGCTGAATACCCCGTGATTAAGACGATCAAACACAATCATAAAAGAGTACAAAAAAAAATTAATCTGGAAGACAATTATTAATATTTTATTTATAAGAGAATTTGTGTAACATGACCTACAAATATTTAATAGTTTTATCAAAAGAATGCTAATTATTATAAAATCTATAATTTGTATTCATGAATTGAATATGGCTAAATAAAGAATTTAACGTTTGTTTTATTTACTGTAAGTTTATAAATTTATTTCTCTAGAATTGAATATCTTAATTTAGGCCTTCTCTATCAATCAGTTGGCCTATAATTTATTATTCTCATATTTTAGTATATTGCAATATGTTTCATGTTAGGCTTTTTGTCTAGTCATATGCAAGAAAGTTATATAAATATAAAATTAAATTTAAAAATGAACCAACAACATTTGTTTATAAAAACTTGTGGTGTTTCAAAAGTTTATTTTTAAAACTGCTTGACTAGATATGAACGTTTCATGATAAGGTAAGCAATCCTATATATTAAAACACAAAATTAAAAAACTGCCGGAAGAACGTGTGAGACTTCTACTGGACCAAATTTACACGCTGGTAGTATCAAATTAAAGGGAATAACCCCTATATTGGAACATTTTATCTTAGATTTTGGTATCTGGTCAGTAACTATTTAAAAAAACAAGATTAAAAGTTTTCTTATGGCAATTTAACATGGGGTAAAATTTCAACTTTGCACTTCTTTGAAGAGTTCACTTGAGGTTTAAACTGAACCGTTTTACACGCGGTTTGTTTTAAATGAAAAATCAATCCGCCCAAGATACACAATCAAAGATCCATTCTATATTTGCACAATTGACTCACATTTTGAAATAATTTCTTTTAGAATGTAATAAAAGAACTTTTTGAAACGTAGCTTATCATCATTTTAAGATTCCGTAACCAGTTGGTTATTAAAACACGGGATTGTGCATTTAAGAACAGACAATTTACCAAAAGAAATCAGCTGGCTTAGAGAAAATCATTAGTGGCTAGTATCTTTCAACGATGCATCGCATATATTGCATTTACCGAATACCAATAAATGAGCAACATTATGAAAAACTAAAAAACGTCAATTGAAAAATGAAACTTATATATTCAAAGATGTGCACAAAAACACACTGAAAACTCTAACCTTGTATTCATTAATATGAACGTATTAATATCAATAGTTTTAACAAAATAATAATCATGTGATATGCTTGTGACATATATACCAGGTATCTTAAAAGTCCCACCCCCTCCCCTATTACTTTTTTTATTAATGGAAATAGACAGATTTGCTTTGGAGATTGTTAACATAAACAAAAATGGAGTTTTTTGGTGCATCGTAAATTTCAACCCCTCCCCCAAAATGGGGTATTTTGGGGGTAAGTCGAAAATTTTAAATGAGAACCCCTATGGAATGATACCTCATTTTAAAGGCCTTGATAAAAGAAGAAGATTGGCGCAAAGCGCAGGTCTGTATGTTGACTCTATCCAACACAACGGCCAATCAAAGTTACAATTTTCCCCATTTAAATAACATTAAAATGTTAAAGATGATATATCTGTAAATTTTTGCAAGGGTTTAATCCAGTTGATCATCAATCTAAGTTATAAAACATAGTAATTAGTATAAAAACAGTAATGCTAAGCCCTCTTGAATTCCCAGGTACTGAACTTTTTACTATTAGGAGTCGACAAACATGCACAGTTATGAATAACAAAGCAAGGTTGTATCAACATTTCGGAAAAAACATTATATAGGTCAAACAGGAAGATCATTCAAATCTCGTTTCAAATAGCACATTCCCAATCGTAATCTCAACCCAAACAAATCAAAATTTGCTGCACATTTAATAGACACCGGTCATACTTACACCAATATCCATAATAATTAGCAAATTTTAAATAAATGTTCCAAAGGACAAAAAATAAACGTAATTGAAGAATTCCACATTTATAAAGCTGTTATTTTAGACCCAAGCTCCTTGTTAAACGAGAAGATACATTTCCAATCCAACGCTTTGTTTGACATAATCATCAGAGCCGAACACCTTCAATCTCAAAAATAAACTAAAACTACAGAGATAACAGATCAGTACTGATACAAGGACGGGCCAGAGTGCACTTGTGCGAGTTAATGTTTTTAAAGTAAACTACATCGTCATATTCATGCCAAATTACGTATGTTTGTGTTTTTGTGTAAATGTTTGTTGAGTGTGTATGTATAATTTATAGTTTTTTTGTCACGCATAAAACAAATGCAAATCATTTTAAAAATTTGTTTATAAACGGTTTGAAAATTTAGGCGAAACATACGTCACTGAATAAAGTGTGATCAAAACAGGACTGCGAGCAGTACAAGGAATTAAGGTATTTATGTAAATATATCCAGTCCAGTAAGGCAAAAAACAAAATAAATCATAAACTGTTATACGAAGCTAACCTATTATTTAAGTTAAGGATTAGTTAACAAGTTAATGAACCGAGATATGTCGACTTGATTATTTGCTGTATTTGATTACTATAAACTCAAGCATTAAATTGAGATGACTAATCCCGTAATCGATACAATGATTCGTTTCAGGTGATACAGCCATGAAAAATGTATACGATATCGGTGCCAGAATAGTTGCAGCTTGGCTGGGATCGTTAAGAGCGGTGCCGGAGTAGATGCTTATGTGGTAGGTGTGTAAGGTTTGTGTAAGGCTCGGTTAGTTGTATTTAGTCGACAAGGACTAATACAGACTTATATTCATCATCGCCTTTTTTGGTGTTGTGATTTCTAACCGTCGCAGCTGTTAAGAGTAGAACTTACCGGGTCGGATAGGAAATAATAAAATATAAATGGTTCGGCTTGACAGAAAACTATAGCCTATCATTTTTTAAATATCAAGTTTAGAACTATTTAATTTGGGAATACGAACCGTCTTTCGTATGCAGTTCAAGGTATTCTGAGTTTAGCGATGGTTTAAACAAATATTTAAAAAGAACGTTCAATTCAGGCTTACGATTTCGAATACAACTTAAGATAAGCTAGGTTTCGAATCGATCTATAGAAATATTCGTTTGAAGCCTACGAACCGTCCGTCTTTCAAATGCAGTTCAAAGTAGGCTAAGTTTAGCGTCGGTTTAGAAAAATATTTAAATAGATGCAGGCTACGAACCGTCTCCATCAGCTAACTTTTCCTTCACTTCCAATAGGTGTGACTTCCCGGAGTCTTAAGTGATTAAGTAGTCATTTATTTTTTCGTCGTAGTAGTTGTTGTAGGAGGTGCTACGGTAGTAGTGCTTGGTTGATTTTCCTCGGTTTCGGAAGTCTTCCGTTTTTCTGAATCTGTCGTCCGCACCGTAGCCCCTTATTACACTAGGCCGCCAGGTGGCGCAAACAGCCAAAACACCGGTGTCGCTGCTCGTCATAGGGCATTGATTCTTATGGAGCCTATTACATTATGGCAGACGGTGGGGCCACCAGATTTTGGCTGCTGACTAGTTGCCGTGCCACGCGACCAAGCCGGCAACCACTGGTGGCCGAGAGTAGTACCGGGGCATTGTATCTTACCGAGCTTATTACACTAGGCCGCCTGGCGGCGCAACCAGTCCGGCCACCCCTAATAATATTGTATGTAAGTGTGCTGTTATTATCTTTAACTTAACTATTATCGTTCATTCGATTGTTTTGATAGTTATACCATCTAATAGGGAATTAAAAGTGCTACAAAAAGGGGCCTTGCAATTGTTATTAAAATGATCGGTTTTGGTGTAATTAAGGTTTGAAATGTTCAAATATTCGCCTTTTTAAAACGAATATTTGGTAATAGCTCATTTTAATTAAAATATATCATTGTTAGGTATAACGTCATGTCAAGTTTGAACTCAATCAGTCAAACCGTTCTCTAGATGTCAATTATTTTGTAAAAAAAAAAGAAACAGATACAGATAGACGAAAAAGTAAGCACCCATGTTTATATGTTGAAATATGTTTGTTTCGATCCCTGGAACAAATCCACAAACGAGAACCAAAGAGTTCGGGGACAATCTGTATAACATATTTTATTTCTGTAGTTGACATAGTTATTAAGCTACAGTACAGTTTTGTTATTTGATCGCCACAAACATATAGTCAGATGGAGCAAAGAATCCACAAAAAGTGACACAGTTTTAGTTAGAACTTGATGTAATTAAACTTTCTTAATACTAATAATGAGCTTTATTTCTACTTAATAATAATATAAAGTATTACTTACTGAGTAATGTAATTGATCTGAATAAATAAAGAATGTTGGAGAGATAATTCATTTCTAGACAGAAATTTATTGATGAAAATAAAAATAAATTTACATATATTCTAAACTTGTTTATTTAGTATTTTTAATTCCTACAGCTATGTTTATAAATAAATTGATTGAATATATTAAAAAAAACTCAAGTTATTGAATTTGTTTATGGATAAAAGTAGGTTACAGATTATAAGAAGTAACACGCAAGTAATTTATTTACACTGGCTACGCCGGCGCCGCCTGGTGGCCTAGTGTAATAAGAACGCGTCGCCAACAGAGTCACCGGTGTCTTGGCTGGTGGCGCCACCTAGTGGCGCCACCTAGTGGCCTAGTGTAATAAGGGCAGTAGAGAATTTCTTAAATTCTTGTTTTCAAATGCATAGGCCTGGGAATTTTGGTTTCCTTCGTTTATATACATGGCCTTCATTTATATACACAAAAAAAAAATTGCCAGTAAAAATGTACCGTTACAAAATATTGAGAAAATACAAATTGGTAAATCGGCACAGTTCCCTTTAGCCAAATTCTAATCAGTAGTATTAAATTATAATCAAGTCATTGGGATTTACTCTAGAATAAATTTGGTTTCGTTGTAGAAATATATTAATTACGTAAATATTTCAACAAGGAGTTAAACATTAATAAAATGTAGAGTAAGATAAGCTGCAAACCAAAATTATTTGCGAAATTTTCTTTATTACTAGTTTTTATTATAACTAATATCAAGTAGATTCAAGTTAGATAATTAAATTTAATTAAACTTAATAAAATCATATTATTAAATAAAGTTGTATTAATCAGATATATAAATGCTATGTAAAATGATTTAACGTCAAGTATATATATTTATTTCAAACTCATAAACGTCTCTGAAGTTGATCAACCAATCAGTTGTGAATGAGATCTCTCAAGCCAAGCAAAGATTGATTCGTAAGTCAAATCTGATAGAGCCCCCAAAATAATAAACATTAAGGTAAAAACATATCGTAAAAACCCGTCACATCTTGATTTTCTGTGGAAAGTTTTTTAATACCTCAGTATTCATTGGCCACATTCCCTCTCCAGGTTTGGAGAATGTAACAAAATTATTTCAGTTTCCATCCTTATAAAAAACAGAATTGAAACCACTATATTATGGAAATGGGGTCCACATATAATGAACGGTCCTCGTATGAAATAGCGTGCATGTAATGCGACTACATTAGTCACCGAACGTCCCACTGGGGAAGCATTACGACAGTGCTCGTCCACAATTCACCGTCCTTTACATAATTAAACATCAGTAACATGAACTATGTTATAGACTTTCCTGAATCAACTAATGGCATCATTTATCTGCCATTGCTTGGTCCTATGCAAAATACTGAGTCTAATTGTTATTAAATGTGTAAATGAAAAGGTAAATAGAGATGGCTAGAGGGCATAGGGGCATAGAGAAGATTTAAAGGTAATGGATTTTAAGAAAGGATTGAAGGTTACTGTTAGTGAAGAGAGACACAACTAATTTTACATCATCTTCAAAAGCTGGTACATTCGTTAGTAAAAACCTTAAACTAAAAAAAAAACTTATCTAAATGTAACTGATCTAAAAAAACTACCATCATGAATAGATTTTTGGGACAAACGAAAGTAGTCTACTAGCTTGCTATGTTTGAAATTATCGTAATGCATGGCTACTATTTTATTTTTCTTGGTTGCAGAGTCATCTAAAAAAAGCTTGAACAAAGCCAGCAAGAACATTCATGCAAGCACAACTACTGAGCAAAATGCCAAGAGGCTGATGGAAAAACAAAGGGATTCTGTTCACTCTTCGGTTGAAAGGAAATTAATATAAGCTCTTAAAATTGGCCCAATTTATACGACAAGAAGTCTCATTTCATTGATCAGAACATCAAAAAGAACCTGTGACTATTTTCTGTAAATAAACTTTCCTATGAAGACTCCGTTGATTTAAAACTGTTAACCTTTGATATTGGTCCTCCACGTATCATAAAAAATACACAAAATCAACCTGTTAAATTTAAAGAGATCAAAGTGATGCGAGTTCAGAGAGATCCTCCAAGTTCATTTTTTTTAAAACTCTTCATAGAGTGCATATAGGCCATTATTATAAGAAAAGTCAAGCCACGTAATGTCCCGTTTAAACGTGCCATAAGCCTAAGATTTCTGACACCAAAAAGAATGACATTATGTAACTTATTGAAAAGAATTTAATACCAAAAGATTACAAAACATTCTATGAAAGTCTTTAAAATTTAAACTGCACCAGTGCCTTTAGTATTATTCAGAAACAGTATTATTCATTATTCAGTTGTTTCTATTTTTACTTATTAATATCTTTTGTACTTTGTTGCATTGTTCAAGTACGACCATTGTCATTTTGTTCCTGACAACGTTTTGGTATTTGACTATGAAAAAAAAATACATTGCTCCTCTATCTTTGTTTCATTAAAATAACAACATTTCTTATCTACTTTGTATTGTAATTTGTACTTTGTGGTATTATTCAAGTAATTTTCCCAAAATTGTGGATACTTTGTGGACTTGCAATTTTACCAAAGGTTAAAACAGAACCAAAGTTTCCACATTCATAAAAACAGTACATCCTAATACCTAATAAACATTCCTTGTATTTGGCTCTTCACCAATCAATCACTAAATAGTTAAAAGGACTTGAATCATTCTCGCCTTTAACCGTAAATAACTTTAGATAGGAATAAGATAGATATCGTCATTTATTCTAGTCTAGAATATTCCCTCTAGTTTTCGTCATTTTTATTCTTGTAAAAATACCTTTAAAATGAGGGGTCACAAGGCAGGGATTTGCATTTAAAGTTTTTCCCATTTTGGAATTGGTAACCACATTGTCTTATGCGTAAAAAAGTACATCTTTATACCTACTAAACATTACCTGTTTTTTTTTTTTTTTTTTAATTATTCATTCAAAATTTACAGGGGTGTATCCAGACTTTTAGTTCACCCTGTATATAAAATGCAATGTCCTAACTGACGATCAACGCAGAGCATATTCTATTAAAGCTAGAGACTTGAAATTTGTAAGGTAGGCCTACATCCGTCCAATAATGTAGAGGCGCAGTAGGAAAGGATTTTGCAAAATTTGGAATTTAAAGGGTAGAAAATGCAAAAATCCTTCCCTCCCATAAGCAGCCCTATAACAGATGAGACAGCTGATTCGTAGCAAATGCTTAGCAACACAATTCTAGGTGTGACCTGTTTATATAAAACCAAAATAACGTTTTTAATACATTTACATTCATTACCATAGAAATCAAATTAGCACATTAGAATAAGTTATTCACAACCAACAACTTATCTAGGTTTGTTTAACAAAATACACAAAGGAAAAATCAATGCACTTTAATTAGTACAAACATCTATTACAATTCAACATAATTATCGTTACACATTATTAATAAAACAACTGATTTGGATCAAAAGTATAATACAATTTTACGTTAGGCCTTTAAAACCTATGAAATATAATTTATCTATATAACTAGCTGACCCGGCAATGTTTCGCTATTGCTTAATTTGAAACTTTGAAAGACTGTAATTCGTATCCCTGAGGGCCGATGTAAATTATAATGGGATTCTGCTCATTGCTTGATTTAAATAACCTAAAATTATATTCAGTTTTTGATCCAAATCAGTTGTTGATCAAAAACAGCTGTTGATCAAAATCAGCTGTTTTAAGCGTTTCATACGAACAGCTGTTTCTGATAAAATCAAAAGAAATATTTCTTCTTCTTCCTTAAGATTGACCTTCCATAAGATTAACATTGAAACTTTGAGGGCCACTGGGGCGTAGCCCTAGTGTCCTAGGACTTTGGTAAATGGCCTAAAACCTTCCCAGGGTTAACCTGTGTTACTATGCAAAATTTCAAAGCAATCGGATTGACGGTTTGGTAACGCATAAAGGACAAACATACAGACAAACGTACAAACATACATTGAATTTTATATATATAGATAAAAATGAATGCTGTTCGTTGGTAAGCCCATCACTTGAGAACGGCTGGACCAATTTAGCTATTTTTATGTTCGTAATAGTTTGAATTAGGTTTTTTTGGAAAGAAAAGTTTGAAAAGTTCCTGGAAAATGTTCAGTGTCGGTAAAACTGAACATGATTTTTTCGAAGGGATTATTTTTATATGTACTCAGACTATAACTTACAAAAACAGCTGTTGGGATAAAAGGCAACATTGTTAGCAAATTTATAATCAGTTTATTATACTTCAAAACCAACATCGTTTTTAGGTTAGGTTGAAAAACTAAAAACAAACACAAACAAAAATCAACGAAAAATGCTTACTGTGTTATAATTAAATTCAGACATCGGTTGTTACACACATCTATATACTTAGAGATATCTTATCTTATTTATGAATTGTTTAATACTTTTCAAATCATATTTTCTCTATCAAAATTAATAATACTAAACAAATTATTTGATACCATGCATAACCATAAACATACATGAGTTTAATCATAATTATATTGAAAACCAAACAAACAATCTGAATAAAACTAAAAGCCATTAATATATCACATTTTTACCTTCATCCAAAAACTTGTACTTTTAACATCATCCAGTAGTTTCACGAGGGAAACAAACTGCTTAACTGTAAAATTAGTGTAACTAATAAATAACATGGCCGTTGAGTTCAAATAGAATAAAGATTGATTAAAATGTCGCTTGAAAAGAGGTACAATGCAGTAAACCGTACAAGCAAGATATTATTTACCAATATCTGGTGTAATATTAAGGATAGCTCAGTTAGTAAAGCAGTACGGATCGCTAAAGTTTCTGGGTTTAAATCCCGGTATTGGTCCACGTTTTTGGGAATTGGGATGGACATATTGTGAGAATGGATGACGGAAGATTGACAAAAATATGTACCAATGGCAACCACTGAGAAATATGTACAGGGGTAGGCAACCCTCGAGATGGCGGGACAACCTGGTGAGTCAAGTAGGTCCTCATTGGCAGAATATTGCCAGCAACAAGCAGACGTGGAAAGTGTGGGTGAAGCCTTCGCCCTGAATATGCCTAGTTTTTAGTAGTTATTGCATTGTTTATTTGAATTGTTTAAATGTTTAGTAATGTAGCAATGTATTTTATTTTTCATTATGATCATGATTCTAGTTTACATAAATGTGTACTTGTATCTAAAATTAGAAAACTACATAAAGGCATTATGAATATTTATGTGTTGTCTATACTTAAGGCAAATACCATTGACTCATTGACTCATCACAGTTTCTCCAAAACCACGAGGCCTACAAACATGAAATTTGGCACTAATACTCTTTATAGGCTCTAGACGCGCACTAAGAAAGGGTTTCCGAAAATTCGAAATTTTAGGGGGGTGATTGGGGGTCAAAGTTACTAAATCACGATTTCTCAAAACCTACCAAACGGATTGCAATGAAATGTTTTATGTAGCTTCCTCTAGGGCCATAGATGCTCGCTAAGAAAGGGTTTCAAAAATTCGAAATGTTAA
>JAGFPH010003115.1:28007-38949 GCA_018207615.1 Philaenus spumarius | reverse complement strand
GCAATATCTACGTACCTAACAGCATTATTTCTTTAAACTTTTTTAAATTTTACCTTAAAGATCAAACATAATTAATAGAAATGAACACTTGACGTAAATATGGATCTAAGTGCAATATTTAAAGATTTCGGGAAGATTTAAAGCAAGCTTTAAAATAATGTTTAAGGTGTATTATAATAAATTATATATTAATGTTAAAATATTCCAACAATAATAAAATTAATATGTATTAAAATAAAAATCCTAATCGGTCCTACGTCCAAATCGTATGACGTAAAATACTTACGTCCCTTTTTACTTTTGTGTCAAGGGACACACTGCTACAATCTGTCATCATGATAATAAAGTGACTTTTCACTCATTTTACTTTCTCACTATACTATAGTACCGGTACAGAGAAAGTATAGTGATCGCAAAAAATATCGATGTTGAGATTGCTGTGGAAATATCCGTTTTGGGACCCCCTGAGTCCAAAAAAGTGGTTTTTACAAAATGTCTGTCTGTATGTCTGTATGTATGTCTGTATGTATGTCTGTATGTCTGTATGTCTGTATGTATGTCTGTATGTATACAAAGCTAGAGAGAAAAGTATTCGATCGATTTCAACCAAATTTGCACCAGACATGTCCAGTACGCCTGTATAGATGCACGAAAAAGAGTTTTGCACAATTTTGAAAAACAACCCCGTTTTTGGCCCAAAACCCCCAAAAAATCAGTTATTATTTTTTTATAAAAAAACGGCTCTAACTATTTTGATAAAATTTGGCTTATTTGTAGCCTTTAATGTGCTACCATATACAAAAACCCGCATCTTTCTAAAAATTCTCGTTTCGCTAATAATAATAATAATAACTGATTTTGGGGGGTTTTTTGGCCATAAAGGGGGTTGTTTTCCAAAATTTTTCAAAACCTTTTTACGTGCATCTATAAAGACATAATTGACGTGTTTGGTGCAAATTTGTTCAAAATCGATCGAATAGTTTTCTCTCTAGCTAATAATAATAATATTTATTAGTTAATCGCCTACTTTAATAAAAGTATACAAAGCTAGAGAGAAAACTATTCAATCGATTTCAACCAAATTTGCACCAGACATGTCCAGTACGCCTGTATAAATTCACGAAAAAGGGTTTTGAACAATTTTGAAAAAAAAACCCTTTTTGGCCAAAAAACCCCCAAAAAATCAGTTATTATTTTTTTATTAAAAAACGGCTCTAACGATTTTGATAAAATTTGGCTTATTTGTAGCCTTTAATGTGCCCTACCATATACAGAAATCCGCATCTTTCTAAAAATTCTCGTTTAGCTAATAATAATAATAATAACTGTTTTTGGGGGTTTATTGGCCATAAAGCGGGTTGTTTAAAAAAAAAATTCAAAACCATTTTACGTGCATCTATGAAGACCTAATTGACGTGTTTGGTGCAATTTTTTTCGAAATCGATCTAATAGTTTTCTCTCTAGATAATAATAATAATAATAATATTTATTAGTTAATCTCCAACTTTAATAAAAAAAAACTCTCCTACACCACCCTACAAGTCACAGTGAATCTGTTTAGTAATTTAAATGTATTTGTGAGAAAGTATGTGCCAGTTCCTGGTACCGTTTATTTGTTATCTTAAAAGCGCGGTTACAGTCTGTTAGATCTGACGGTAGGTATTCCTTTTCAGTTTTTTCTCTCCCATAGTGGTTAAATTCCCTATGCAATGAATTTATGTGATCAAAAACAAGTGTCTCGTCATCTTTATTAAATGTTCTTTTGGTGGTTTTATTCCCTCTATTTTCGGTGTTCACTAGATTTGGGGCCTGCTTAAGTTTAGCAAACTAAACGCAGACAACTTTTTCCAGTCAGAGCAAAACTATTGCAAAAGTATTCTTTTATAAACTTGAAGCCTTTTCCGTTCACCATTCGGAACAGTGTGAAACACAGTGGCTTGTCATCTACTTCCTGAAGCATCTCCATTACAATGTCTACGCCTGGCATCATGCTTAACACTTTCACTGCTACGCAAATTTCGTATTTCCTATGCTAGCAGCTGACCTTTTATTTTTTATATTTATAGTCTAAATTAATATAAATTATTTTATTTTTTAACGTTTCTGCGTAATAATCACTAATATTTTAAAGCGGACGCACGTGTGCGTCATAGCACACAGGCTCAAAACTGGCGTGCGAAGCACACAATGAAAATACTCCCAATACGGGGTTTGACGTGCAATGCACTATGCGTCGGCCGCTTCTCATAATGTTCAGTGTCAAGCTCACATATGCGTCCTTGGTAACTTGTGTTAGGCCTAGTAATTAATTCTGCTACTTACAATGATCATAACTTTTGTTGATACGAAATATCCTTACAATGAGATATGCACTTACATACAATGTCTTTAGTTGGCACACTCATTGCATTCATAACAATATTCCGATCTGTGACATTCATACTCCTTCCCTGCATTTCTTTTTTTCTTCGTTTCTTCGGAAAGTCTCCCTTCAGCTTTCTTCCTACGTTGTTAACCACACTATTAGCTAGGCTAGCATCCACTACTAAAAAACAGCAGCTACTGAACTAAAAAACAAACACTGTACTAATAAAACTTCACAACAAAACTCGTTATTCAAAACGCAACATAACCTATACAGCAGCAGCTGATGTGACTGCCAGATTAGACGTGCATGCGCGTGGAGTTGGATCCCATTTTACATTTCCAGCCAGGCACGTAAATCCAGAGCTTTCTGTTATCAATCATTGAAACTAGTAGTAATATTTTTTGCACTTACATCTCAGTTTACTTTATTGGCATTGGCACATAGATTCCATTTTCAGTTAAACCTAAACATTTTTAAATTGGCACTTAGATCCCTTTTTACTTCAAGTATTCAAATAAAAACCAATTTACTGATACTCCTTAACTTAAAACATTTAAAATTGCAAGACAAATACATTGAAATAAATTGAGTATTTTTTAAAGGGATTCGTTTTAAAAAATGTATCCCTTCACAAGTTATTTGTCCAATAACTTAAGGACGAGCTGCAAAATAACCTTAAAACTTGAGCAGATAAAATGTACGTTCTAATAAACGGCTTGACCGAATTTGGTAAAATTTCTTTCAGATCATATTCACATTAATACGCTTCGATTAGAATAACACGAAGTCAATTTAATTTTTCATTCGTAAGATTTCGTACAAGAAAACATAAATATATACGTGCATACTTTTTTTAAATACCGTAAAACAATGTTTTATTTTAATTTTGTGCCCATTACAATAACTTACTAATACTGTGGAAATTAATTAAGAAATGTGACAGACCTACACGGTTGTTGAAAAAAGCTTTAACAAGTGAAACCATAAATTATACAAAACACGATAATAACGGCATGATATGAATCTTAGAATACGTGAATACAGCAGAGCGAAATAGAAAGCGATAAAGAAAATCCAATTAGAACTACAAGCGATATTTTGGTAAATGGCATAGACGTGTGTGAATTTTTTAACAGCGGAGAAACAAAAACGAGGGAGACAAGCAGATAGGAAGCTTTGAAAACATTTCAGATAATCCATTCAGACAGCAAACCCTTCTGATCTCCAATATACAAGAAACCTCTGCGCCATAATATAAAAAAGTGTACATTCAAAGTTAAACAAAGTAAATTCAATGACAAAACGCTGCACTAGGCGCGAAAGTAATTCGACATTTTAGTTAAAAATTCAATATCATCATTGTACTGAAAAGATTTTAAAAGTGTTAAGTTAACATTATAAAGTAATCAAAATCAATAATAAACAGAAACAAAATTGTTTGAACGGTAAAGGTTAAAGTGCTAACAACAAATATCAAAATGCAGGAGAGTAAATCAAAATTACTAAACTGTGTTACATCACATCTATCTGAAATTAATACATTTATAACACATGTGAGCTTTTACACTGAACACTATGAGAAGCGGCCGACGCACAGTGCATTGCACGTCAACCCCCGTATTAGGATTACAGTATTTTAAATACACAGTGCATTGCGTGCTTCGCATGCCAACCCATGTATTGGGAGTATTTTAAATACACAGTTCATTGCGTGCTTCGCACGCCAAACCCCGTATGGGAGTATTTTCAATACACAGTGCATTGCGTATTGGGCCCGTTGTTGCTTCTGTCAAACTCATTCTTCCGCGTTATTTTCTATCTCTCTACGGTTCTTTATTTGGATTTATTAAAAGCTCTTACTTCTAAATATTTTTTTTATCTTAAAATATGGTAAAATTAACTGATCACAAAAGCTATCACAAACGGATATACTGACATTACGAAAATAAAAATATTTTTTTTAAACTTCAACATTTAACAGTAAACAAGTATGAATTCTGAATAAATGAAACGTTCTAGAAGAGAATGTTCAGGAACTGCGCTTCACAACTACTCCACAAAGCCCGAAACAATACTTCAACTGTGCGTGAACACACATTGTTCCTGATGTCACCCCCTTCTACTTACCCTCACTACTCAAAGGATTCACTTTTACACTTCACTGCTCTGACTTCATTACACTAAACAAAGCACGTGAAGTTTATATTTTACAATATCAAGCAATGAGGTTTTACTTGTCTCTGGGTTCCATTGTTCCAGTAAGGTAAACATCCACGGTAAACTGTTTCATCTGGGAAAATATTAAAACTTACAAATATTTAAGGGGTCCTGCCAGTCCTATCTCCATAAAGTAAAATTTTACATTTGTATGTACCTTTATAAATAGAGACCTAACATTTTTACCAAATATTCTTCAATGTGTCCTACAACTTCAGACATGGGTTTTTAGCGAATTTCCTTAGGAAAAATGAGCTTTTGCAGTGCCCCTTATGGTAAGACCTAAGGTCGGGAGTAGTAAATGGGCACTGATTATGGTCCACAAAACACGTTTTGGGGTGACATTAAAAATTATATACATATATATATATACGTATGTATATTGTGTATATACGTATGTATATTGTGTATATACGTATGTATATTGTGTATATACGTATGTATATTGTGTATATACGTATGTATATATGTGTTCGCACTCTAGCGGCCGCATTTTAACCATTGAGAACTCACGCAGTGTGTCGTCACACTGGAACTCACGCGCACTGTTTTAGACCGCACTGTATTAGTCAGGTGCTAGGACAAAATAAATACGTTATTAATTGTATTTTGTAGTATAATTTAAAATTTAAAGTATTAAAGAACTTATTTAAATATAAAATAAAATTCCAAAAAAAACATTTTACAAATAATTGTTTATAAGAAAAAATTTACAATAACGAACACTCGCGCGCGGAAGAAACGGCCGCACACAATGCAAGGGTTTATTTTTAGTAAACGAGCTATAGGCACTGTTTGCCACCAACTAAATTAAAAGTTTTGCATGTCTTGTATCCCTAACTATCTGGAAAAGGAAAAGAGGTGATAGAGGGAAAGTTTGCTCAAGGTCAAATATTCAGAATTCATAAATATCTAAAGGTGCGGTCGAAAAGACCACGCTGCGAGTTCTCAAGGGTTAAGTCCGTTTTAGTCCAAATTTGGTACACAAGTTGGCTGTCTACGTAGCTCATACGAGTTCGTTAACCAA
This sequence comes from Philaenus spumarius, assembly GCA_018207615.1. Lineage (NCBI taxonomy): Eukaryota > Metazoa > Arthropoda > Insecta > Hemiptera > Aphrophoridae > Philaenus > Philaenus spumarius. Next base: position 33,337 of record JAGFPH010003115.1, on the reverse strand, counting down.
AAAATCCAACAACCGGAAGTACGTTTTTCGACAGGAGTAATTCTTTTTTGAAATTTTTCTTACAAAAATGAAGTTTTTAAAATTTTACCTAAAACGTTAAATTTAGAATATTATTCTGCACATTTTATTTTTTTACACGACCTTACAGCTCCTTGGTTAACCCAAAATCAGTCAAAACGTAAAATACCATAAAAGTATAAGGTTCAAATCCACTTGGTGGGTTTTACCGTTTGGACCGACAGCCGAGTTTGTAATCGCGAGAGAAGCGAAGCTCATAACCCGAGGCCGCAAGGTTGAGGTGCAAACACGAAGGAGCGGGTGAGTCGAAGCTGGAGGTTTAGGTGCAAACAACTTCTACTAATATATTTCGTAGACACAGGCAGTTGTTCAGGACCGTCGTGAGTAGAACAATTTCCCAAATAATTGGTTGAAACCCTAAAACATATAAACTTAATTTTGGAAACTGGCTCGACTCACCTCAGCGGTTCAGCTGCGTGGTCGAATTATTTTAAATTCAATTTACTTTTTGAAAACTTTTCAGATGAAACTTTAGTTTTTGTCGTTTTATGTCTTTATTTTTCTTTTTTTAAGTGAAATCTTCTTTAGGCGCGTTAGGCACTTTTTTGAGGAAAAATAATTGAACTCGAGGGACGTCACCGTCATCAACAATTAAAAGCGAATGTACGTACAAGTAACATTTAATATAACAGCTGATGTCATCCATCATCTGTAAACCCAGTGTATATTATAGTTTGAGGTTATGTTTACAACTTCAATCGTTATAATTTCTTTGAAGTTGATTTTATAAAATATGAATTCTAGAACTAATGTATGTTATAATACATTATAATATTTGATAATTATTATGATTATAATAATTAGTATTATATAATAATTATAATTATTTAAGATCCTATTACAACATTAATACATTGATTAAAAATACTTCTTAATAACTCGAAAATAAAGTTAACTATATGAAGCTAAAACGTTTTCACTTCTGAAGGCAGTCCCACCACTGCCTGTTTTTTAAATTTATTTTAAGCTAAATGTTATATAAAAATCTCGTGACTAAAGTTGTGAGATAGGTTGACGAATATGTGGAATACATTTCAAGCCTTTATCTATTATAGTTGCTGAGAAAAAGATGCATAAAGTTGGAAAAACTCAACTTTCACGAAAACGCCAGAAAATCTTGTTTTAGTAAGCTGCAGCTACATTATGATGTGTCTGCAAATGTTTCTCGTGCAAAGCAAAACATGCACTATGCAAATAATTTTTACACATGTTTCTCGCCATATTTCCTCCGTTCATTATACATCAAGTTAAACAGAAGAGAATGTAGAATAGTAATAACAATTTTTAAAAAGCAAATTCTTTTACTGGCCCGACCGACCCCATTAAGAGGCAGGTTATGCCTGTAAGTAGTTAAACAAATTCTGTTTGACCTTTTAAATATTTGTTCTTAAAATGAAACTATGAAATACGTGCTTTGCAAAGACGTTGACGTGCGAACCATAATATTTAATTTAATTTAAACTGGTTTGTGAAATTACGTGAAACTGTACACTCAATGGCTCTACTCCACAGTGTTTGCTGTGGAAAAAATACTGATATTTACCAAAAATAATAAAAAAGGAAGGCTTATAAAAAATATTTGTCCATATAAAAAACACACCTTAGCTGATGATGAGTTTTATACAATAACCACCTACTACCGCTGAATTTCAATGTAAGCAATCCTCAATATCACTTTCGTTAATAGCTGATTCAATATTTCGAAAAAAGTTACCGTTTTAACGTTTAAGTTATATTTTAGAAGTAAACCTATCCTCATAGTTCCGTCTACATGTAACATTTAGCCTGATTTTCTGAGACTTTATCTACTTTAAAACACGAAAAATGCAATCATATTACAAGAAAATAACTCTGTATAAAGAATCGCATACAGTTTAATCTTATTGATTATTTACGAAACGCAATGTTTAACTAATTATAAACTAAAATTACACAAACATAAAACATTTTGTATGGGTTTTTCCATCAAAGTAGACTTACCTACAACCGACTCTTCCAGCTATGGTATTTGATGGGTCTGCCTTCGGCTATCTCAAGGGCCTTCTGGCGTTGTCAGGATAAATTATTGATGGAGAAGGTTTCCGAAATAAGTTGGCGAGGAATATTTTCAATGCATTTTTTTGTTTGCCATCCTTGTTAATTTAATTTAATCTGACGAAATCCTGCCTGCATATTAATTACCAAGAAATATTTCCAGCCTCCCAACAAGTACAATATTTCGCTAATCTGAAGTAATAGGTGTAGATCTTGAGTTATTAGTTAATTCAATTTTCTATAATCTACAAAAAATAGAAATTTTACTTCCCCGTTTAGTAATTTTGTTTTACCATACTTTGTACAGATTCAAAACGAAAAGAAGACACAGTAATCGTACTTGGTCAAATATAGTCTACGCAGTTGTCAAATAAAGACTAGAGAATATGAATGTCGCCATTCCTTACATGAACTTTAAGTTGGTTAATAATAAAGAAATACAAATTGATGTAAAGATATTAGGAAAATTGATTAATTTACTAAATGTATTTTAGTTTATTGATGTCTGCTGGGTTCGTAGGTGTAAGTTTTAAATAATGGTTTCAAATTGTTACAAAAATAAATGATTGTTTTATATATATATATATATAAATGAGCATGGACTCACACTGACAGTTGTCACCCTGTATGGCAAATTTTCTGAGTCAAAGTTCAGAGACAAAAAAAAGAGGAGACGTTAGTTTAGCTTTAAAGAAGAGGGTATAGTCAGTTTGGGAGTAAACGCGTCAGCGCGTGGACTCGAGTTTGGGGGGGGGGGGGTTAGATTCTGCCTTCGCTTTGTACGTTTAGAACGGATCAGCAGAGATTAGTTGGGGAATATTCTGAATAAATGCATTTAAAGTATTCTTCACCAGCTTATTTCGAAAACCTTCTACATCAATCCATCCTGATAATGCCCGTAGGCTCGTGAGAGAGCTGGAGGTACACCCATCAACAAAGGATGCTCTCGCTAGAGGAGCCGGACGTACCGGCAGCGTGGGACCAGTCACGTTTCTTGGAATTTGTAAATCAAGAAACTTGTCACATCAAAATAAAATTGAAGCCAACTTTAATGATATTAAACACGTCAAGTTGGAAGAGTGACTATACGTAATGTTTTACAATTTACAAAGCCTCGTTAGATCAGTTCAGTTATAGCAGTCAGTCTTCATACATAAAGGTACAAGACGGTCAGTTTTGTCGTCAACAATCAATATTTGTCTTGATTTTATTTTGGTTTAAAATCTATCTGAAATTGCTATATAATTTTGAAGCTTTTCTTAAAACCGTTCAAAACGATGAAGGGGATGCAAATTCTTATCTAATAAAAATTATTCTGCATTCAACAATATTGCCTTAGTATTTTTGTTATGCGAAAACCCTGAGTGGTTATCATCGCTTGGAAACCAGAGAGAATTTATGTAATGCCCATAAATTAAATATAAAAATTAAAAATGGAAAAAATCAAACTCAGATACGAAAATTCAACATTTAATTTTGACACAAATCGTTGAAACTAGTTATAAATAGCAATAAATAATATATAGTAATAAATACAACAAGGATAAATAAAATCGTAAAAAACGACAAGCAACTTTAAATTATTTTAATAATGGTAACATTATGTATCATTTGTATGAAATAGAATGTATGCTAATTGTGTGCAGTAACAACAAACTCTAAAATTTAACAACTAAGCTCTAGAGTGACCGTTGTCGGGAAACATTTTCAGTGTCCTTAGCTTAAGTCGTACACTGTTATTTTTAGTGGGGGATAGTTCAACAATCTAATTACGGTGATACATTTGTTACCATAACTTTAGTTTAAGAAGTCATAGAGAGATCTAGTTTGCAGCATTCATTTTCTTTATTTACCCTCTTTAAAACGATATGCGACTTGCTAGGGGTTGCTATTTGAAAATAAAAAACTACCCCCAGCAACCCCTATTTAGGGGTGAGGGTTGAAACCCTAAACCACATAAAAAAGTACTTTGACTTATGTTAGTAACATTTACCAAAGATTATTTGAAAATTTACAGTTGTTCAAAAATTAAAGAGGGGGGACCTTTATGGGACACCCGGTATAATAGACCTATGTGTGATTGTACTGTATTTGCTTACGAATCATGTATATTGTAGGTGTACTATTGAGGGTTTTTATGTAAGTGTGTGTACATATATTAATTTTCTGTAAGTGTGTACTAAGGGTGTGTTAAAGCGCGCGCTCAGGTGCATGGGTGTTTAGTTTTTTGTTTAAACTTTGATTCTGTAACTTCAACTTTTGTTATATTGTATGCTTTATAACAAATGTATGTAAAAAAAAGAAATAGTAATTTATTTTTAAATTGTAACAAATATGTATGTCTCATTCGGACGCGGACATTTTAATGAAAAAAATAGTATATTGTATATTTTTTTTGTTTTATTTTCATTATTTTTTACCATTAGTTCTATTGAAATGATACATTTTATTTGACAATGTATTTTATACTTTTGCATGGTGACTTCTGAACAACCAATGTCTTAAAGTACCTTACTTATTTTTTCTAAATTTTACTTCTTAAATATTCGTATTGCGTTTACATATTCGTAATATCACGCCTTTCTCCTTCATTCCGTTATTTCAAAAAGTTTTTATAGAATTTTTTGTTTGATATACATACATTTCTTTGTTACCGTATTACATTATTCTTGATTTTGTATATTGCTTGCTTATTACGAACGCAGGAATTATTGAAGCTGTACGTTTTCCAGTTTAACTAGAAGAAACAATATAACACTAATAAGCAAAGAAATAACCAGACTGTTTGTCAAGGAAGGGAGTGGTGTGTAATCTGATCACGTGACTGATTGATGACGTCACAGACAAATTGCTCAAAGGTAATGACGTCAATACACGCGATCAGGTTGCCAATTTCAGTCCAACGGGAGAACTTGTTTCATGATAAGTATTATACTATATTGCATCCAAGAGTGTGTATTACGCCAAACTCCGCAAACTAGTAGTACATAATAAAAGGCTTAGCGTCTAAATACCTATCCGGGTAAACATTACATGTTTATTTGAAATCGCCAATCTAAACATGTTTTGTTTTCCAATTGTCTATGATAGTAGGTTCTGAAACTTTAAGTTTATTTAATTTCTTGTAGGCCTAAGATGTAGTTCTGAAAAGCATGTAAATTTTCGTCATTTTAGATAAACATCAAAGATTTGCCGTTTAGAAAGGCAAACTATAGGCC
>JAGFPH010003115.1:9814-24570 GCA_018207615.1 Philaenus spumarius | reverse complement strand
ATGCCAAAGATGTGCACAAACACATACATTATGTATGTATGTGCCGTTAAGATTGGTAAATTTATTTAAACACAATTAATTAATTATAGTTTAGGCCTAGACTGCTGCTGATGTATAACTCATTTATTTCTTACATTCATTACCATGGGCGTCCTCGCTACCGTTGTGCTACCCCGTGCAGCCGTCGCCGTGATGCTAGATTGACAACATAAACTTGTTTATTTTTTAAAATTTCCCCATAATTATGAAACGCCGAAGTTTTGATAAAAGCGGGTGGTGTCATTTTGTTTGGCATCTTAAGCACTATAAATACTGAAAATTTGATCAAAATCGTTAGAGCCGTTTTTAGAAATTTGCATTTTTGTCGTTTTTTATTGGTTTTTTTGGGGTAAATTACCCTTAAAAATTAAAGATTCCAAAAAATGAAAAAAACGCCTGGAGATATTAGGGTTTAGTACCTACATACCAAATTTCATGAAAATCGGACCAATAGTGTCCCCTCTGGTCGTGTATACATACTGACACACTGACAGACAGACACCACGTTAAAAACACTTTTTTGGGTTCAGGGAGCACCAAAACAAAAAATTCCACTAAAAATATCTTTGGGTTCAGGGAGCACCAAAACAGATAATTCAACTGAAAATTCAAATTCGAACATTTTTATGAAAACAATACTTTCTCCATATACTACGTATAGGGTGGAGAAAGTAAAAATAAATAATAGGTACATATTATAAGAATTTAATATTATCCCTATTTATTGTTAATATACGGTAATTGGTAGTGAGCAACCTAAAGTTAGATTATAATATTCCTACACATACATCCTAATTAAAATAAATAAGACATAATAGAATTTAATAGTAGGCCTATTTATTGATAATGTACGGTAATTTATTGATAGTGAGCAACCGAAAGTTAGATTATAATATTCCTACACATACGTCCTAATTAAAACAAATAAGACATATTGGAATTTAATAGTAGTAGGCCTATCTTATCTTCTAAAGCGAAGAAAAAATGTTTGTCTGCACAACGGATCTGGAAACTCCGTCCAAGGATTTTTTATTTTTTATTTTATTTGCGGTTTTTGGCCACGAGGAATCTATTGGAGCTGGACACCAGTCTGGGAAAATTCGTTTTTCTTAAATTAAAAAGTAAAATTTCTTCATTTAAAATACACAGCACAGCTGATGCAAATGTTTTCAATGTCATTACAATAATCAGCTGTTTTCTTTTAAACTGTATTTTATTAGAAGTAAGATGATGTTATTACAATAATGTACTGTTTTCTTTTAAACTGTATTTTATTAGAGGTAAGATGTTATTACAATAATCTACTGTTTTCTTTTAAATGTATTTTTATTAAAGGTAAGATGTCATTACAATAATCTGCTGTTTTCTTTGAAACTGTTTATTTTTTATTAGAGGTATGCCTAATGTTTTATCTATTTGTAGTTACCATAACAACGAATATTTCTGCTAAAATAAACTTACCCTTTATTTAGTTGTTTAATGTTATAGGCCTAACCTCAAAACTTAATAATTCAATATTTATTAAGATGTTTCTTATATTCGGGTTGTTTTTCTGAACTTAATCTTTTAACCCAAACTTATTGAGTGAAAATTTTATGTATGTAAATATTTTCTCTAAAACGGCAGTTTTAAAACTGGTCTAACGATGTTCACGAAAATGTGCAATAATAGTTGTTTGACGAGAGCATACTAGGCCCTCGGCCTAAATCGATAGTGAAATATTAAACTTTAATAAATTTAGGCCTGACTTATTTTTTAGGCATAGCGTTGAGATTATGGTTAATCCTGTAATTATTCTCAATACATTTATGACTGATTTCACAATTTAATTTGTTATAAAAAAGTAAAAGTTAATAGAAATTGATTTTAAAATAGTCAATTTTCTAATATAGGTCTGCCCCACTTCTATACCATAGTTTTGAGTTTATGAATAATTCTGCAACTAATAATTGTTAACATATTTAGGCATGTTTCAAATTTTACAAGTTAAACGAGCGGAGCATTTGAATTTAATAATAGGCCTATTTATTGATATTATACGGTAATTGACAGTGAGCAACCGAAAGTTATATTATAATTATAATATTCCTACATTTCCTACACATAAATCTGTATAGATCTAACTACATCAAGAATATACAATTCATTCAACCTTCAACATGTGACAACGAAGTGTTAGGTTGGCAGCGCTATTAATTTTCCTAAAAAAGAGCAAAGTCTAGAAACATAAATTATTATGAGTAGTAAGTGTCGGCGTGTTGTTATTGTTAGGTTCCGTCTATATGTAAAGTAACTGTACAAGGGCAAGTAGTTTATCATAAAAAATACTTATATATTAATAAAAAATGGTTATGAATATTAGTTTTAAATTGTTGTTGTGTTAGTGTTGTAGTTATTATATTGTGTTTGTGTGAATTAATTGTATTGTTGTTCTTCTATTTTATGTGTGTCTTTCTTTTAAAAATACGATTTAAAAACACTCATCACGATTTCTCAAAAACTACTGAACGGATTTCAATGAAATTTGGTATGTCCTCTAGGGCCGTAGGTGTTCGCTAAGAAATTTTTTAAAAAAATTCGAAATTTTAGGGGGTGTTTAGGTGGGTCAAAAGTACTACAAATTTCCATAATTTATAGATGAGCTAGAAACTTGAAATTTTGTATGTAGCTTCTTCTAGGGCCGTAGGTGCTCACTAAGAAAGGTTTACAAAACATCAACATTTTAGAGGTGTTTGGGGGGTGTAGAAATTTCAAAGCCATATTTAAGAGATTTCTAGATGAGGTAGAAACTTTAAATTTTTTTATGTAGCTTCCTCTAGGGCCGTAGGTGCTCGCTAAGAAAGGGTAAAAGGTGCTGTGATGGCCATGGTTGTTAAAGCGTGTTTTCTTAACAGACATCATTGGCAGTGGTTCGGAATCCACGTAAAACTGTAGGTCCCCTATTCATTAGCTTTAAAGTGCAAAAGAGCAGGACGTTAAAAACAAAAACAAAAAAAAGGTTACAAGATATTCGAAATTTTAGGAGGGTTTGGTGTAGGGGGGAGGAAAGTTAATAAAAATCCCTATAAGAACGAATTGGCATGAAATTAGGTATGTATAGCTTCCTCTAAGGTGCTCGCAACATTGCCATTGTAATTAATTGAAAGTCAAACTTAGTAAAAACTTTAAATTAAAACGATAGTATTTAAAGCTTTTTCATGTTAGTAGTTTACTGATCACAGTATTTGTGATATTAATTCTGTATTGTTTCTATTTTTTCCAAACCATTTAAAGTAACACATCACAATTGATATTTATTCATATCCAGTTTGATTTTGTCCTTTAAGTCCATGAATTTCAAAATTGAAAACTGTTAATTTAAGAAGCCAATTTTCGCAATACAATTACCGTGTCTAATATTACGATTATTTTAGTTTTCTTATCTTAATTAATCTTATAAAGTATCACTCGACTGTATCAGAGAAATATAATTTCTCCTGTCCTTTAGCCCTCTTTAATAATGAGGTAAAAAATATATTTTACTTTGAAATCTATGTTGCATGCATTCTATAACTATGTCAAATTTCACGTTGATAGCGTATATATAAACTATGTCAGTATTAATGTTGCGTAAGGATAGACCTACTAACAACAGGTCAAATAAGCCAAACAAAAATGTATATTGTGCTAAATTTATATTATGTTTAAATATTTTACCTGGACACATTTAAAGTGACAGCACAGAATATTGCTATGAGTTAAATTAAAAAAGAAATAATATTTTATTTAAATTCGCAACTTATGGTAGCTTTTTTCAATAATCGAGTCTGTCTAAGTCAATTTCCAGTCAAAGCCCAAAGCTAAATAACTTTTGCAGTTTTATTTAATAAGACATTGATTTTACTAAAATATAAATCTTAAAATTACTGTTAAAAAATGGTTGGGCTAGAACGACCGCTGGGGCGATGGCACAGTAACAAAAAGCAGGATATTGTTTAGGTAAACGAGGTCAAGTCCCCTTCCCAATATATATATGTTATCATTTCCTTCTTAAAGCAACGAAGTACAGTCACATTTTACTTGTTTGGTTGGTATAGTCTTTACCGCAACACATGCATCACCGATTTATCAGTGATGTTGTGACAAATATAAACACATTTTAATGTCATATCTGTAATAAAGAAATAACACCGTCAAATGTGTTTCCCATTATTCTTCTTCTAAGATTTATATTATGAATTACAACTATTCTTCTAAGTATATTCTTCTAAAGTGTAACTACGGCCTTTTAGGGTATTTCCCCATTTGTAAATCTGTGCATATAATATTGTTTCAGTTGTTGACAAATAATACGGTACTGTATAAGTTAGCAAAATTGAAGATCATAGTGACCAAAATCAGTATTTTTGTTGCTACATTGGCTATTTCTAAGAAATTAAAAAGTTAAACACGAAATTGTTTAGCATTTACTACTACTTCTGTGAGTCTTTGAACGATTTATACAATGAAAGTTGTTTTCTTCTTGATACTGTCAGCTCAAATTGGTTGATAATGCCGTCATTTAGAATGCTTTGAAAATGTCTTTCAGAGGGTAGAATTAATAGCCTAGACAACCACTTGTCTATTCTTGTACTATTCTAATAGTACAACTCGAACCATGCATTGATTGAATATTTTCTTATTGCCTATGTTAGACCGCCCCTCAGGAACAGCAGCGGTCTACTGAATACTTATTAAAATAGTGTTCAGTGTCCATTATCATTGTGCTAAGTTTCCAGATCAATACAATTCTAAAAAAGTGTTCAAAAATACATAGATCATATATGAGCCTATCACTCAATGCAAGTTACCTATTGAGCGTGCACAAAAAAAGTCTAAAGGAAATTTGGCAACGCCGCTGGCAGCCATACAGCCTTTGTATATGGTAATACGGCAGTTAGTTGGCCTATGAATTCTTATGCGCCAGATAGGTACAGATTTTTGAGGCAGCCATTTAGGACCAACTTTGCTAATTCAGAATAGGAATATAATGCAACTTAACAAATCAGATAAATGGTATACCGATGTTATAATTACAAACTATTCACCGTAAAATTTACATATACACAATGTTCTAAGGTGGCTTCCACATAGGTTGATTTTTTGAGGCTGCCAAAAGCGTTAAGATATTTAAATATATATATATATATATATATATAAATGAGCATGGACTCACACTGACAGTTGTCACCCTGTATGGCAAATTTTCTGAGTCAAAGTTCAGAGACAAAAAAAAGAGGAGACGTTAGTTTAGCTTTAAAGAAGAGGGGATAGTCAGTTTGGGAGTAAACGCGGCGGCGCGGGGTGGAGAGGTGGGGGGGGGGGGGGTTAGATTCTGCCTTCGCTTTGTACGTTTAGAACGGATCAGCAGAGATTAGTTGGGGAATATTCTGAATAAATGCATTTAAAGTATTCTTCACCAGCTTATTTCGAAAACCTTCTACATCAATCCATCCTGATAATGCCCATAGGCTCGTGAGAGAGTTAGAGGTACACCCATCAACGGAGGATGCTCTCGCTAGAGGAGCAGGACGTACCGGCAGAGTGGGACCAGTCACGTTTCTTGGAATTTGTAAATCAAGAAACTTGTCACATCAAAATAAAGTTGAAGCCAACTTAATGATATTAAACACGTCAAGTTGGAAGAGTGACTATACGTAATGTTTTACAATTTACAAAGCCTCGTTAGATCAGTTCAGTTATAGCAGTCAGTCTTCATACATAAAGGTACAAGACGGTCAGTTTTGTCGTCAACAATCAATATTTGTCTTGATTTTATTTTGGTTTAAAATCTATCTGATATTGCTATATAATTTTGAAGCTTTTCTTAAAACCGTTCAAAACGATGAAGGGGATGCAAATTCTTATCTAATAAAAATTATTCTGCATTCAACAATATTGCCTTAGTATTTTTGTAATGCAAAAACCCTGAGTGGTTATCATCGCTTGGAAACCAGAGAGAATTTATGTAATGCCCATAAATTAAATATAAAAATTAAAAATACTAAAAATCAAACTCAGATACGAAAATTCAACATTTAATTTTGACACACATCGTTGAAACTAGTTATAAATAGCAATAAATAATGTATAATAATAAATACAACAAGGATAAATAAAATCGTAAAAAACGACAAGCAACTTTAAATTATTTTAATAATGGTAACATTATGTATCATTTGTATGAAATAGAATGTATGCTAATTGTGTGCAGGAACAACAAACTCTAAAATTTAACAACTAAGCTCTAGAGTGACCGTTGTCAGCAAACATTTTCAGTGTCCTTAGCTTAAGTCGTACACTGTTATTTTTAGTGGGGGATAGTTCAACAATCTAATTACGGTGATACATTTGTTACCATAACTTTAGTTTAAGAAGTCATAGAGAGATCTAGTTTGCGGCATTAATTTTCTTTATTTACCCTCTTTAAAACGATATGCGACTTGCTAGGGGTTGCTATTTGAAAATAAAAAAACTACCCCCAGCAACCCCTATTTAGGGGTGAGGGTTGAAACCCTAAACCACATAAAAAAGTACTTTGACTTATGTTAGTAACATTTACCAAAGATTGTTTGAAAATTTACAGTCGTTCAAAAATTAAAGAGGGGGACCTTTATGGGACACCCGGTATAATAGACCTATGTGTGATTGTATTTGCTTACGAATCATGTATATTGTAGGTGTACTAGGGAGGGTTTGTATGTAATTGTGTGTACATATATTTATTTTCTGTAAGTGTGTACTAAGGGTGTGTTAGACACGCGCTCGGGTCTATGGGTGTTTAGTTTTTTGTTTAAACGTTGATTCTGTAACTTCAACTTTTGTTATATTGTATGCTTTATAACAAATATATGTAAAAAAAAGAAATAGTAATTTTTAAATTGTAACAAAAATGTCTGTCTCATTCGGACGCGGACATTTTAATGAAAAAAATTGTTTATTGTATAATTTTTTTGTTTTATTTTCATTATTTTTTACCATTAGTTCTATTGAAATGCTACATTTTATTTGACAATGTATTTTACACTTTTGCATGGTGACTTCTGAACAACCAATGTCTTAAAGTACCTTAGTAATTTTTTCTAAATTTTACTTCTTAAATATTCGTAATATCACGCCTTTCTCCTTCATTCCGTTATTTCAAAAAGTTTTTATAGAATTTATTGTTTGATATACATACATTTCTTTGTTATTACATTATTCTTGATTTTGTATATTGCTTGCTTATTACGAACGCAGGAATTATTGAAGCTGTACGTTTTCAAGTTTAAATAGAAGAAACGAGATAACACTAATAAGCAATGAAATAACCAGACTGTTTGTCAAGGAAGGGAGTGGTGTGTAATCTGATCACGTGACTGATTGATGACGTCACAGACAAATTGCTCAAAGGTAATGACGTCAATACACGCGATCAGGTTGCCAATTTCAGTCCAACGGGAGAACTTGTTTCATGATAAGTATTATACTATATTGCATCCAAGAGTGTGTATTACGCCAAACTCCGCAAACTAGTAGTACATAATAAAAGGCTTAGCGTCTAAATACCTATCCGGGTAAACATTACATGTTTATTTGAAATCGCCATTCTAAACTTGTTTTGTTTTCCAATTGTCTATGATAATAGGTTCTGAAACTTTAAGTTTATTTAATTTCTTGTAGGCCTAAGATTTAGTTCTGAAAAGCATGTAAATTTTCGTCATTTTAGATAAACATCAAAAATTTGCCGTTTAGAAAGGCAAACTATGGACCTGTGTTGTGTTACTGAAACTTCAAAAGCATCTCTGAAATAATAAATAACGCATTACTTATTCATGCATATCATTATATATATATATATATATATATAATATTTCATTCTTTTACTTTCTCACTATACTATAGTATAGAGAAAGTATAGTGATAGCAAAAAATCGATGTTGAGATTTTTGTGGAAATATCCGTTTTGGGACCCCATGAGTCCAAAAAAGTGGTTTTTACAAAATGTCTGTCTGTATGTCTGTATGTATGTCTGTATGTATACAAAGCTAGAGAGAAAACTATTCGATCGTTTTCAACCAAATTTGCACCAGACATTATTGTCCAGTACGCCTGTATAGATGCACGAAAAAGGGTTTTGAAATTTTTTTAAAAACAACCCCCTTTTTGGTCAAAAAAACCCCAAAAAAACTGTTATTATTTTTTTATAAAAAAACGGCTCTAACGATTTTGATCAAATTTGGCTTATTTGTAGCCTTTAATGTGCCCTACCATAAACAAAAACCCGCATCTTTCTAAAAATTCTCGTTTAGCTAATAATAATAACTGATTTTTGGGGGTTTTTTGGCCATAAAGAGGGTTGTTTTTCAAAAATTTTCAAAACCTTTTTACGTGCATCTATAAAGACATAATTAACGTGTTTGGTGCAAATTTGTTCGAAATCGATCGAATAGTTTTCTCTCTAGATAATAATAATAATATTTATTAGTTATTCTCCAACTTTAATAAAAAAATTTAGAAAACGATTGACCCTAAAGGCCATCCATGTAACTTCCCGCTAAGTTTAATTACAACAAACACTATTTTTGGAAATTTTGAACTGCCATAACTTTTAAATGAATCAACCGATTTTTATGCGATTTGCGGTAATCGATGCAGTTTTTTAAGTCCATTGAAAGAATCAACAACAAAAATTTTTCAGATGAAAAGTTTCGGAGAATTGAGGAAAAACACTTTTTTTTATTTTCTTTCGTTCACGATATCTCGCGAATGAATCAACCGATGTTTATGCGATTTGCGGCAATCGATGCAGTTTTTTGAGTCCATTGAAAGAATTGACAACAAAAATTTTTCTGATGAAAAATTTCTGAGAAATTGAGAAAAAAACCTTTTTTTATTTTCTTTCGTTCACGATATCTCACGAACGAATTAACCAATTTTGACCGGACTGGTAGCGATTGACGTCGCTTTTCAAGGTTAAAAGCTGATTAGATTTTGGAATTGATCGGTAAAGCCGTTTAAAAGTTATTCCAAAAAACCTGATTTTAAATTTTTTTATTTCTTAGTTTTTTCGAAATTTCTCAGAACCTACCGGTCCGAATTAGTTGAAATTTTCAGAAAATCTAAGTTTGACGGAACTCTTTCGAACGTTCGAACTCTTTTAGTAGGATCCAATCGGTTAAGCCGTTCAAAAGTTATAAGCGGGTCACATACTTACATACACACACACACACACCAATACTTGTACAGCGTAGGATCCGAGCAAATGCGTAGTGTACATGCACTATTAACTTTTCTATGTTCCTTAATTTTATTGAATAATAACTATCACTTATGCTAAATAAATTATACTAAACATAATTGTTGCATTTTTTTTCAATTATATGCAAATTTATAACTAACACTGTACAGTGTACATGTACTGCGAGCAATCGCTGTTGCTACGTCACATACACAGTTACAAGTTCTGTAAACGTATAGGAAGAAAGTTTTTCCGCGCCATTCTGTTGTTGTCTTATCAGGATGTCAGACCGGAAATTAATTCATACATGCTCAACCCTGACCTTCATAAAGTCTTTCAGTTAGATTTTTTGCTCATCTGTCCCAGTAGTAATTTTCCCTACAAGTTTATATGTAAGTTACGGTAATTTACATTGTGAAATGCCAGCTTTTAAAATAGGAAGTAATCTTTTTTAATTGGGTTTGCCAGTTTTTACAGTTTATATTTTATTTGCATTTTATTTTCGCAGTTGAAAATATTATTTTAAAAGGTTCATTTAAAGAGTGACAATACAAATCTAATTTATAAAGAGTAATTACTATTGAATAAAGAAGACATTTGTTTTGTAGGGCTAGAAGGTAACATATTATATAATGCTCCCTAAATGGTTTTTAAAATTTTAAATACGTACATAATACTTATGAGAGGCAGATCCATTTAATAGCTAAGACATTGGAATTTATAGTGTTCGATTATGGGTAAGAATGCAGTTTAAAATAAAAAACATTTAGATTTCATTTGTACATAAATAGCCAATTTTTAAATTTGAATGAGGTATACACTACACATTGCCTGATCCAGAGCACTTATTATATGTAGTTTTAACAAAAGAAAGTCGGATTTATTGAATTGTTTGAAATATTTTAGAAATTAGATACGCTAACTCTTTTGTGTTCAGAACAAGAGTGTGGATATATATATGTCGTGTCTGTTTTTACGCTTATCATCTAAGGCTCTATCTCCTTTGAAGCCTTGCTTGTTTGCATTACCTTCTCCTAATTATTTGACAACAGTTTTAATAGGTCTACGACTCAATATTTAGGCCTACAGTAGCACTAAGCCCGCCATCGTATTTATACTGATGTTTGCACAGTTTATGCAACTTATTCATACTTACAATTTGTATTAACATAAAAGTAAGTAACTGATATAACTTTAAAACGAGAATTTTCGTACATTGAATATTGGCTGATATTTCTACAATGCAATATATTCTAATTAAATTAATATTGAAAATATTTAAAATTTTCTACATTAAGATACGTACAAAGTTCAGATATAAATCAATAAATGGACTAATTTATAATTTACAAAGACTACATTTAAATATCTAACAACGAGTTGAAATAAAAATGTTAAATTATAAAAAGATATCGTAACATACTTAATTATCTCAACATATTATAAAATAAAGCTGCCGGAAAACGTTTTACTGTACTTTCAGACTAATCTTGAAAACAAGTAAACCAATTTGGATGCTATTTTTACCACTGAATAAACCATTTATTTGAAAATTATGCTATCATCTGTATGTATGTGTGTCTCTCTTTCCCCTTTGCAAGTACATGGTAATCTCAGTGTCCAAATAGCACAGAAGGTACTACAAATAATATTTAAAACGTGGCATCACCAGACTCACAATCGTAATCTAATATATACAAATACGTGTATTTGCTTAATATATTATATAGTTATATATATATATATATATATAAAAGTAGCAATACAAATTAGGCTAGTACATTGTTTATAACTCATGAACCGTTTGATAGATTTTAAATATTAAAAAAGATTTGAATTCACCATTGAATTCTCTATAAGGTGTTATGTTTTCATATTTCCAAACGTATTTTAGAATTCGTAACTAATATTTAAAAATTTTAAAAAAATTTCGATTTGAACTCTTGCCGTGAACGTTAATAACTCAAGTAATTGTTAACGAATCTTTATGAAACTTTAATACGAATTGTATAATATAGTATTATAGAATATATACTATGTGGAAAGTTTGAATAAAATCGGTTTGTAATTATAGATTTTCGACAAAAAATTTATAAATTCATATTTATATAGTCAATATTTACATTATATCGAATGGTAAATGTACAGTTATTCCTAAATATTAATAAAAACTTGATAACACCTAGTAAATTTCATGAGGAATTTGAATATGATTTAAAAAATAACTTTCGATAATGAGTTCTTTAGATATTAACGATTTTTTATGATAATGTACCCGGTTTTCGATCCTTTGATATCATTTCCCCCCCGGAAACCTATAATTACAAACCGATGTGATTCAAACTTTACATATATGTTCTATAAGACTATATAAAGATCGTATTAAAGTTGCATACATAATCGTTAACAATTACTCGAGTTATTAACGTTCACGGCAATAGTTCAAACTCGTTTTGGTTATTTTGATTTACAAAACGTACATGGTTCCCGTAAATCGTTTATAACTCATGAACCATTTGACATATTTTAAATATTAAAAATGATTTGAATTTACCATTGAATTTTCTTTAAGGTATTATGTTTTCATATTTCCAAACGTATTTTAGAATTCGTATGTAATATTTAAAAAATAAAACAAATTTTCGATTTGAACTTTTACCGTAAACGTTAATAACTCAAGTAATTGTTAACGATTATGTATGAAACTTTAATACGATCTTTATATAGTCTTATAGAATATATGTGGAAAGTGTGAATGCAATCGGTTTGTAATTACAGATTTTCGAAATAAATAAATTCATATTTACTTAGTCAATATTTTCATTATATCGAATGGTAAATGTACAATTATTCCTAAATATTAATAAAAACTTGATAATTTATGGTCAATTTCATGAGGAATTTGAATGTTTTAAAAAATAACTTTCGATAGTTAGTTCTTAAGATAATAACTATTTTTATGAACATGATGGTTTATACATAATTTTATGAGGAATCCGAAACTTTTTTAATATTTATGATTTGTTGAATAGTTTACACAATCATTCAAAATTTACACAATCTATTCAAATCAAAAATATACAATTAATTGATCGACGTTACATCTTTATTATTCTCAAAATTTGTTATTTTATGACCGCTAAACATCATCTGTACAATTTAGTTAGTAACACAAATATAATGGTTCAAATCTGTACCAATTAAATTGTATAGTGGTAAATATCATTCGAGTAGAATAAAACAGCCAGCTTTAATCGTACTATGAATTTGATTGGAATATACCGAATTAGTTTGTGATAAACTCATATGCCAAAGGTTTTGTAAAACTGCCACTTAACCGGAAAATGACACTAAATTGTTGGTAATAACAATGCGTGAATACTACACATTAGAGCCTACACCAGTAAAATGAGGTGTTGGCTCCCAAACACCATATGAGTTAAGATTATTAATTTCTTAAAATTATAGATGAAATAGAGGAAAGTAGGTTTATAAGCAACATCTTACGAAGAACTAAAAGTTTTAAAACAAATTCTTATAGAATTTTATTCATTTGCCCTACGAAAGCCCTACATAGACATATATTTTTTAGGATCTGATTATTGAAATTTGTTAGGGTTAGCATGCTTTATAATTTATGCAGATATCAAGGGTGACTAATAATTGACAGACTCAAAATTGACAGCAAAATGTCTTCTGTGGATCACATTAGTGAACCATGTAAAACACTGAGCTCAGTGGTTTTTTGACTTAGGTTTAGTTCTGATCAGAACACGTTCTAAAATTAGCATAATTTGGAATATTTTCTTTTCACCTATATTATCGAACTTCGAGTAAATCAACAAAACTAATGACTAAAAGATTTACAAAAGCAAGCAGTAAGACTATAGTTCGTTTGTGCTATCTTCATTTTGAAGGGATGAATTTACAAATCTAGGTACCATATGTTCACCTTTCCTTATATGTGTATTTAAGAAGTCATTTTGCATTACAAGTATTGTCAAACATACGTAATATGTTGCTTGTTTTGGGGTTTTCAATTTCTTTTAGGTTTTTTTTCATACCAACCAGTATAGAAGAAATGTATTTGACTATTTAGTCTTTTTATTTACCTCAATAAGATCGAAGGAACTCATAATAATACGCTTTGCAATAATTTTTTTTCCACACCAATACAATATTTTATACATTTTTGAAACCCTCTTCCAAAAAAGTATACTTTTAAATCAGATTACATGAAGGTGAACAAAACTTGATAATTGTTCTTGGAGATACCCAGATTGGGAATGTCACAAAAAATCAGACAGCATTGTCATTTCTTTCTATGGATATTAATGGTAATAAGAAGCCACACATGCAAAAATATCTCTTGTTTTGTGCGAGAATCAGGAACCTGGCGTATATTTTGTATATTTACAAAAGTTTTTTTACCTTAATCTTTAAATACCGATTGTGATTGTATTAGGTATACCGTATATACTTCAAATTTTATAAAATTGTTAAGCATGTTATAAATTACACTACTGACAAATGTACTGACACAAATAAATGTATTTTAATTTTTATAGTTATATCCCCTATCAAAATAATAAATCCCATTTAATAGAATCACTTATAAATATCAAATATAAGTTTGATTACGGTAAGTAATTTTGTATAAGTAATAATTATTAATTTGTTTATGATATGATAACATAAAGACAAAAATAAATAACCAATTCGCAAAAAAATAATTCATGTGTTTTGTACAATTTACTACAAATAAAGAATGTCCCAACGTTTAGAAAACGTACCCTTTGCCAATCTTTTAAAAAACACAATACCTACATTTACGATATAGAATCAAAATATTTTAAACAAAGTGAGGCTTGTCTTAACAATCGTCAAACCGATCTTAGTATCTTACAGAAACGTTTCAAACAAAGTTAGTGAGAGAGTAGACTAAATATTACATGTTCATTAAAAGGTTTGATACGATACTACTGAGTCATCTAAAGTTAAAAGGATAAAAAAACATTCTAAAAAGCCGGATGTCTAGCCCAAGGCCGACGCGACACTGTATTTAAGTGCGTGTCTCACTGCATATTGCGAGCAATCTGCTCATGAGGTGTGTACTTTGACTTGTTTAAGGTAGGATAAGAGTAAGCAGTGTTAAGTCTCGACGCCAGCGCAGCCTGGAAATAGAAATCCGAAACAACCGTGTAAGAATGTGTATGTGAAAAACCTGCGAAACGAGCAAACTTAAAATAAATGAATATTCTTGCTCCTTATGCATTGGAAAAGCCGATAGACACAAAAAAAGTAGGGGGTTGCGTTGCGAGCCTTGCTCGTTTTACGACGCTTGCTCGGAATGGGGTGTGTGTACGTGAAAATTTGCTCGGTTCATACACTGTACAAACACACCCTCACACACACACACACACACACACACACACACACACACACACACACACACACACACACGCTCACACACACACAC
>JAGFPH010003114.1:142994-161549 GCA_018207615.1 Philaenus spumarius | reverse complement strand
GACATAAAGTTGCTAATATCTCGAAAAGGAAGAGTTTTTAGAAAATACTTCAAGAGACAAAAAATGTTTATTTAAAAGTACTTGACCTAAATATTGCTTCCGAATCAATTTCGAAAATTTTAAGTCGACTCCTACATCTTGAAATTTAAAAAAAAAATAAAATTTACGAAATCGATTTGAAAGCAATTTTTTAGGTCAAGCACTTTAAAATAAACATTTTTTGTTTCTTGAATTTTTTTCTAAAAACTCTTCCTTTTCGAGATATTAGCAATTTTATGTCAATTTATTTCAACACGTTTAGAGCCGCCATTTTGTTTTGGGTGGTCCGATTTTTATTTTATTTATGTCATTTTCCTAGTCTTAAATGTACCTTTAAATTGAGGTGTCATATGACCATACTTCCCTTTTAAAATTTTTGAGTTGTACCAAAAATCCCTCATTTTTGGGCACTTAAAATTTCCGATTGCTTCAAAAGATACTTTGGGCTAAGTTAGTATCGTTCCCCAACGGATATTGTTTGTTTTAACAAAAGTTAAAGGATGAGGGTGGGACTTTTAAGACACCTGGTATAAATTACAAGTAAAAGAAGAAACGAAAGTTTTCCTTTTTAGTTTTTGTGTATTTTTCTGTATTTTCGTACAATTTCATTCCTATAGTTGCACCGGTTCCTGAATAACTCATTGTTCAACGAATCCTTGTTTTAGATGCGTTCACTCGCAAACGACCCATCTCTGGATCAGACCAGAAACAAATACTTAAAAAAAAATGAAGATCTGGTCTGGTCGCCTGGTAGCTGATATATTTCTAAAAAAACACTGATTTTCCAACGGTATGCTGATTACACAGCAATTTATATTTGGCATTTTTGAAATGAATGAATGCATTTTTGGATTCCGTTTGAGTTTGTTGTTTGTGAAACAAACAACAATAGCATTACTTAAGAAATCAAACAAAGATATTTCTTTGTAATATAACGTATAGCTGACCATTAAGTTAAGTTTATAATAAAAATAGTGCATTTAAATAATAGTACTTAAAATAAAACCGATGAACATAAAAATAAATAAAGCACTATTTATATTTCGATACGTGCGAACAAGTAGAATCAAGAGTTTTAAACAAAACTATTTTTGAAAAACTAATCCCTTACCTTTATTAGAACCCAAAATGTGGTGCACAATACTCCCAAGCCATTCTCTTCTCTTTTCTTCTTGATTGGTCGTCTTGCGTAATAGAATCTACATTACAGATAAAAGCGTCCCATATCAATCGCACTGTGGATGTTTAGAAACGGTAAACCTGAAATGGAAAGCAAACATTTCTTTTATAAACACATCGGTGTTGATATTATTTTTATAAAATTTTATGAAATTGCAATGGTTGAATCATGGTTATAGCTTTGCTCGTCTCGGATTATTATTCGAATGTATTATTGAACTACACAATTTATTGTAATTTTTATTTTGCAATAATTTCTCTGCTTTCAATCTTCCCCAGCGAGTATTAATTGAAATAAATTGCAACTTAAAAAACATGGACCAATACCGGGGTTCAAACACAAGATCTATACCATTCCGTGGTAACGCTCTACCGACTTAGCCACCATGATCGCACCTGATATTGGTCGATGTCTACTCACTTGTAGCGTTTACTGCTTTCCATTAACTAATATACTGAATATCTCGTATGGAATGACGCTGAAAACAATCCAAGTTCAATTTGCAGCTTACAGTGGTGTTGTGTATTGTTATCTTTAAAATAAAATAAACCTTGTAAGTATGCAGATAAACTTTTATATACCAGGTGTCTTAAAAGTCCCACCCTCCCCCCTTTAACTTTTGTGTTAGTTAAAACAAACAAATATTATTTGGGAACGATACTTAGCCAAAAGTATCTTTGAAGCAATCGGAAATTTTGAGTGTCCCCTAAAAATGGGGGATTTTGGGGGCAACTCAAAATTTTTAAATGGGAAGTATGGTCATGTGATACCTTATTTTAAAGGTCTATTTAAGAAAGACTAGGAAAATGATATAAAATAAAATAAAAATCGGACCACCCAAAACAAAATGGCGGCCCTTAACGTGTTAAAATAAATCGACATAAAGTTGCTAATATATCCCGAAAAAAAACAGTTTTTTTTTTAAATTTCAAGAAACAAAAAATTTTTATTTCAAAGTGCTTGACCTAATAAATTGCTTTCAAATCGATTTCGTAAATTTATTTTTTACAAAATTTTCCAAGATCGACTTACAATTTACGAAATCGATTTGGAAGCAATATTTTAGTTCAAGCTCTTTGAAGTAAACATTTTTGTCTCTTGAAATTTTTCTAAAAAATCTTCCTTTTCGAGATATTAGCAACTTTATGTCGATTTATTTCAACACGTTTAGGGCCGCCATTTTGTTTTGGGTTTTCCGATTTTTATTTTCTTTATGTCATTTTCCTAGTCTTAAATATAACTTTAAAATGAAGTATCACATGACCGTAATTCCAATTTAAAAATTTTGAGTTGCCCCCAAATTCAAAAGATTCTTTGGGCTAAGTTAGCATCATTTCCCAAAGGATATTTGTTTGTTTTAACAAACACAAAAGTTAAAGGGAGGTAGTGGGACTTTTAAGACAATGGTATATAAATGGTTAACAGAAAGTATTTTCTAACATAAAACATAAAATAATATTATGATTGCTAAATAGTTTGATGAAATTTAACTGCTTTTAAATATAAAAACAAAGTATTTCGACAAAAAATCTATTTAAAAATATTTCCCTTGATTTGGCTGCCAAATCTATTTAGTAGTTATTTTTCTATCTTGTAGTAATTTTTCTTAAATTTTCTGGTATTACAATTTATATTTTTAACTTTATTTCGTATTACTGTAAACTATATTGTATTTCTTTTTAATTTTACTTGAGTCATTAAATCAAAATACAAACTTCAACTTCTGAAAGAACCTGTAGTTTAACCTAATTCGAATTACAGGTGATTTCCAATAATTATTTTCTATCAAATCAAAAGTTTGTTTTCATATTTTAAAAAGTTTTTCATTTTTACATTATTAAAATATATCAGCAATAAAATCTGAAACTAGTAAGGCGACAAACTCTCAGTACACAAAACTTTTAAGGAAAATGTATTTTTCCGTAAAGCTAAAAAAATATCCGGATATATAAATCCCGCGACAGTAACAAAGTAAGCCTAGCCTTTGCATCAGATGGGTTTTCGCAAATCCTTACATTTCTTCCCGGAAGGCTTTCTTAGGTTTCGGAAAAATTAAATAACAAACTTCTTTCTCTTATAGTTACTCGCATAAATCGAATTCTGTATTTCTGTTTCATTTGCTTTTCCACGGATATATTACTTTTTAATAAAGCAAATTATTATACAATCAATACTTTTTAATAAACGTATAAAATGTTTTTGTTTTTTTAAACATCACTAATATTGTTTAACCAATAAATACAAGATGCGAATTTTTAAGTAAAAAATTCACTTAAAAATGTACGCTTAAGAAATGTTTACATTTACAAAGTGAAAAGGATGTAGTGCATTCAAAGTAAAAACATGCAGATTATTATTGAATTGCGGAGAGAATAGTTTAAACATTTTACAAAGATCTATGTCGTTAAGACTGCATTTCCTCGGGCCAAAACTGTTCTGTTCACAAGAACTATGATTTTCTGTTAACAGCGAATTTCCATATTAAATAAGAGCTACTGCAGTCAGTATTTTAAGACCTAAGGTCTAGCCATTAACTTAACTAAATAATTGTACAACTCTGATAAAGTTTTGCACAAAACACAACATTTTAGTATTAGGTATAGGCCTACGGTTATTAGTTAATTTCCATAGAAATGAGAGCTATTGCAGCGACTCTATGGTGAGACCTAAGGTCGGGAGTGGTCAATGAGCACCGATCATGGTCCACAGAAGACGTTTTGGAGTGTCAACAAATTTTGAAATGCACTTATATGTATTTGTGTTCGCACTCTAATGGCCGCGTATTACGTCCAATTTGCTTCAAATTTGGTTCACACGTTGGGATGAGTTCCTTATCCGATCAAATGGAAGCACGTATTTTAACCGAAACTAAATTTTTTTTTAGAGATTTCCTTGATTGAGTGAAATGTTTTGGGGGTTTTACCTAAATAAATAAATATAGAAGATTATTCGCAAATTTACGTTTTTTTTACAGAACCTTATAGCCAGTACGGTTTCACCGAAAGGAAACGAATGGTAAAATACCGTCAAACTACCCGCTTAAAATCAACGCGGGGGATTTTATCGCGGACACATATTCTGGTCCGAAGCTAGTTTTTCCGCCTGGAGAGGAACGAAGCAGCGCGTGAGCTAAGGGCTGTAGACTGATGCGCAAACAAATTCCATTAATTTATTTCATACACGAAGGCAGCTATCCAACGCCTTTGAGATTAGACCGATTTCCCAAATAGTGGCTTGAAACCCTAATACATTTAAACTTAATTTTGGAAATTCGGACAACAAGCTGCTTGATTATTATTATTAACTATTAGTATAAGTGTAGGCCTACATAGATGCACACCAAAAGTGCGAATGATTTTTTGAAGGACTTATTTTATTTTCTAATTTTGAACAGATTTATTTTATTTTATTGTTCAGTTTTGTCTTACTGATACACTTCAAGGTAATAAGGCGTAAAGTTTTTCCAATGTTCACAATAGTAATTACTTTTTACTAATATCATTATGTATATTTAAATACGTTGATTCGTTTTTTATAATTAACTATCTGACCCGTACGGCGTTGCCCGTGGTTGTTGGTATTTTCAGTCTTTTTAACGTAATTGTATTCTTTTTAAGTGTTCAGCCAGTGAGTGGAATTTGGCTTATATATATATATGGATCTTAAATAATAAAAGCACTATTGTCATAATAATAAAAGATCTGAAATTATGATTTTAGTAACTTTGATCCCCCCAAACCAATCCTAAAATTTCGAAATTTTTCATACCCTTCCTTAGTGAGCACCTATGGCCCTAGAGGAGCAAAATACCAAATTTCATTCCAATCCGTTCGGTAGTTTGAAAGAAATCGTGATTTAATAACTTTGATCCAACCAAACCCAAATTAAAATTTCAAATTTTTTCAATCCCTTTATTAGTAAGCACGTATGGCTCTAGAGGAAGCTACATACCAAATTTCATTCCAATCCGTTCAGCAGTTTCGAAGAAATCGTTTTTTAATAACTTTGATCCCACTAAAACCCCCCTAAAATTTCGCATTTTTTCAAACCCTTTCTTAGTAAGCACCTATGGCATTAGAGGAAGCTACACACCAAATTTCATTTCAATCCGTTCGGTAGTTTTTGAGAAATAGTGATGAGTGAGTCAGTGAGTTGTATTTTGATTTTATATATATATAGATTATACATTACACGCTGCTAAAAACTTACAAAATAAACCTTCATCAAATTTGTAAGAGCTACTAAATTTATATATATACCCCTGGAACATATATTCCATGAACAACGTGTGTATTGTATTAAACTACAAATCAAAACTCTGAGAACATAAATCCCGCAAAACCAATATCATGGCTTACACTGGCTGTGTTATAAATCCGAAATAGATATATTTGTGTAAAGGTGAAAGTGGACAAATATGTTATAAATTGCTGGACGAGGAGTGGAAGGATTTCCTGACAACCCCTTGTGTGATTTATTTATTTATTTTGACTTATTTCTCGCCAATAACAGCGAACGTAAGATTCACTTCATAGCACGCTTGCACAAAATAGTAAACACTTATGAATTGTTACAAACTGAAAATCTACATTTATTCACATTTTGTGATCCAATTATTTGTAATTTACATAATGTTTGTAATTTTGTACTAATGTATTTACATAATGTATTACTAATTTTTGAATATTTTACAATACGATTATTTGTTTGAGATACTGCCGTATAGGTATGGGTGGATATTTTGAACAATACCAACTCTGATTCTTGGATGACTGTTGGCGCAGATTAGATAAATAGTTACACAAAAATAAAGATAACACAAATTCAAAAGTTGATTACCTTATCTTGTTCCATCACAATTCTTATTCGTGATGGTTTCAAATGATATACACAAAACGTACAACACAAACTATCACACTTTAACAAAATACATTAGCAAAACTCTTAAAGAAAACAGATTAACAAAAATCATCAATAAAACAGAATAAAAAATTCATTAACAAAACACACCAACAAAAAACATTAACAAAACAGATTAACAAAACAGTTAACAAAACACATTAACAAAACACTAAAACAAAACAGATTAACAAAACACATGAAAAACACATTCACAAAACATATTAACAAAACACATAAAGAACACATTAACAAAACAACTAAACAAAACAGATAAACAAAACACATTAACAAAACAGATTAACAAAACACATAAAAAACACATTAACAAAACAGATTACCAAAATACATTAACAAAACACTTAAACAAAACAGATTAACAAAACACATTAACAAAACAGATTAACAAAACACATAAAAAACACATTAACAAAACAGATTACCAAAACACATTAACAAAACACTTAAACAAAACAGATTAATAAAACACATAAAAATCACATTAACAAAACAGATTACCTAAACACATTAAAACACATTATCAAAACACTTAAACAAATCAGATTAACAAAACACATAAAAAACACATTAATAAAACAGTTTAACAAAACACATCAACAAAAAACATTAACAAAACAGATTAACAAAACACATTAACAAAACAGTTAACAAAACACATTAACAAAACAGATCAACGAAACGCATTAACAAAACCAAATAACAAAACATTTAAACAAGTTTTTCACATTACAGTGAAGTAGGAAGTCACCGTGCATGGTTGGAATGTGGAGAGTCAGGTGTGCTTTGCTTAAGGGAATGGTCCCCACACTAAATGTTGGAGTTTATCAAATCCGCATTATCTAACATCCTTTGTATTGTGCTCACTGTATTGAATATTTCATTTGAACTTTCGTGAATTTTGTTATTCAAAACAAGATCCTGCTACGTTATTCTGGATTTATACATTTCGAATTACTCAAGTAAATTAAGAAGGTGGACACTAACGAAAAATATTTAAAATGTTCTATATATCTTTGTAAGAATCGCAAAGATCTATTAAATATTTGGCAAAATGTTATCTTCACTCGTCTATTTTGAGCTTAGGAACATGTTATGAGTACCTGTTTGTGAATGTTCGTCTTGTTCGTCTAAAATAACATGTTGGGCAGTCGAAACATGTAATTTTGCATACACCTGAATTTGCGTACACGTCGTTGACAACCTGGTTCTGCCTCGAGCCATGCATGCTGACTACCTTTGTTCATAACAATGTAAACAACATGTTAAAGTGTTTTGTTGGTGTGTTTTATACATTGGGGAGTTTGTGCGTTTATTAATGTGACCGTGTTTTAATAACATTACAGATGTCGGAAATGGTTATACCGTAACAAATAAGAATACAGTGACCAAAATGAGGTAATAATTTTTCAAATTACCGTACAATCCTGGAGGTAAAATGTTAAAACATAATAGTGTCATTCTTGTTCAGTTATAAACACACCGACAAAAAGTCATTTGAAATTTTAAAGCGAAATATAGTTTGCATTTAATCTTTGTATAAATAAAACAAGAAGTCCTGACAGACTGACTGATTGATTTATTGATTTATGAACCAAAGCTATGATAGCTAGAGACTTACTGTGTAGTACCATGGATCATTAATAATAAAATAGATCATGCATGCATACGGACGCTGTGTGCCGAAAAAAAGGTTGTCGGGAAAATAGTGCATGATCGCGCCGCGAGGTAGCGCTAGTGAGAAGTCATTTGTAGCATTGGTGTTTCACACAGCTTCAGTCGTTTCCCCAATAGATAGAGCCACTATCGTCGAATTTCCAGTGGAACGAAATATTGCATTGGATCGGAGTTCTATTAGGTTATCTAAATGGTAGTACTCACGAGCGTGGACCTGAGAGTTACAGTAGCTAAGACCGGTGCCATTGGCCACGGCCGTACTAGCCATGTCACTATGTTTTGCGGAACTATCTAAGCTCCGATTTCTCAGGAATGACGACTTTTAAATCCTAGCGGATTAACTCGGTAACATTCCTTCAGTGTTGTGCCAGTTTTCATATGGTGAAGGTTTAACCTGTAAAATGTGGCCGGTTTGAGTATGCGATGTTTTTAGAAATGCCTTTAAAATCAGTGACAGGGCAAAAAAGCTGCACTGTGCCGTGCGGGTTGCATTCTGTCCACACTCACGAGTACAGCACAGTACAACTTTTTGGGTACCTTCGAACAACTATGCAGAGTTGCAATAAGAAAGGATTTTGCAAAATATAGATTTTAAGGGTTGAAAATTGTCTAAAGTTAAAACAGCTTTATAGAATCAAAACCTTAGCAAAACAATTCTACACTCGATTCCACGTTCACCGTGCAGTACAGGTCTTACGGAAGAATAGACATGCTACTACCATTACAGCGATCATCACGTTTATTGTCATGCGGGTTGCGTCAACTGACCGAGCGTGGCATGGGAGTTGATGTTTTTTAGTTGGCTATTATCGCTGAGACAGTTATATGGGTAAAGTGGCTTATGAGCGCTCTGTACTGCACGGTGAACGTGGAATCAAGTGTAGGTGTGGCCTATACCGAGCCAACACGTTTGTTGAATGCATTTGTATTAATTAACATAACAATCGACTTAGCGAATTTAGAACTAGTTGATTATTTCTCACAACCAACAGTTTTTTACGTTAGGTCGGTAGACTAAAAACAAACACAAAACAAATGAATTAAAAATGCTAACTGTATTATAATGCATATCTCTGTTCTTATATATTATCAATAAAACACTTGGTATGGATCAAAAGCTTAACACAATTTTAGGTTAGGCCTACAATGAACCAACACACATTTCTTGTAAGCATTTATTTACACCAAAGCTGTGGTGGGTTACGAGCTCAGCGGCCCTTGGATATTACGTTAAGATTGACTAAAATAGGAAAATTCTGAGCTGATCCAATTTGTGTATACATTTAAGTTATGACATTAATTGGTAAACTGTCCTTTTAACTATATAACTGGAAATCATAAAGGGGTTTTTAGGTGCATTAGCATTTTTTTTAATCCGGTAAATGCAGTAATTATGTTCCAATCAAAAGTGTTCAATGTATTTGTTGCAGAAAAAGGCCAAAAGAATTCAAAATATGCAACTAAACAATTGTTTGACGTTGTGCCGTTATTCAATTTCCGCGCCATCTAAATTTTACGTTAGGGGAGACCTTTTACGTTCGTAAAATGCTTTCTGCTTTACCGACCTTATGCAGCGTTCTACTAGTCTCTTTTTAGCCCGTAAGGCAGCAGCACTCTACAGACGTCAGCTGTTGAAGCAGCTATGCACTATTAGTCATGTGACCAACCTTGGACAGCGCATGTAATTCTGTTGAATATCGCCATTTTTTTATCATTCCTTCTTGTCGATCTAGAAACTACGCCATGCTTTCGCTCATTATGCAGTTTTTGTAACTTTGTAAATGTTTTAGTCGTGAGTTAATGAACGACAGTGCGTTATTAAATAAAATGATTTATATTTAAGGCCTATTCAACAAAATCCAGGTATGTAATAGCAATATTACCAAATCAAAATGTATTAGCGTTCATTTTTGGTTATGAAACATTAACTTTGTAAGTTTTGCCAATCAAGTTAAGTTTATATTCAAGTTTATCAATAGTATTTCAAAATTATTAAATGTATTTTTAATATCTATCTAATTCAATTTTGATTCTTTGACTGCAATTAGTATACAACTTGGTGCCTAAAGTACATTCAGTGTAACCTGCCTAAATTCAAACTTAAATTCTAGGCTAATGCAATTTGTATAACCATTTTGTTATAACTTTAAAAGCCATAAAGTAGAGCTGTGTAACTTATTAAACAAATAAGAACCTTTTAAACTCATCATTCTAATAATATGTCTGAAATATATGAACATGTGCTTTCTGAAAGTTGTACCAATCTTACAAAAGAATAATTAAGGGAACGGAAGCAATACTGGGCCACATAGATTGGTACTGTTCAAAACTTACCTTAAAATTTTTAATATCACCAAAGGTAAGAATGTTTCAGCTTATCTCTCACAATACACAGGATACCTAGAGGTTAACTCAATAAACCATAGAAATAGATATAATTTTTGGCTTTATTAACCAAAATAAAAAAAGTTTATATGCCCTTAATACAAAAAAAAAAATGAAATTATTGATATGCCCTTAATACAAGAAAAGTTTGAGATTTAAAAGAAAACATATATATTTTATTAAGTTGAATTTAAAAGCCCTCCCCAAAAATAAAAATCAAAAACCCTCTCTTTTAATAATAATTACAGAATTTATACAGAAAAAGATTAACAAGTAACAAAGTTTTAACATGAAGTACCATGGATTTGTTTTAAGAATAAATATATATGTCGTTGGCCAACTCTAAAAGGTAATTATAAATAATTGAATCAATAGACAAAATTTATTATGAGACGTCTCTCTGTATATATAAAAAAAAGGTATAAAATTTCTAATATGCAGCCCTTAGGGCTAAGTTCCAAAATGTGCTAGCTTGCTCCTCCCAATTATTAAATACTAACATATCCTATATAGTACACATATACAAAATTACTTTTCAAAATACAGCCTATTTAACATTTAACACAAAAAAAACAACTGCAGATCGTTCATATTTTTAAATTAAATCCTGTCTTTAACTAAAGCACTGTAGATATATTTTATTATTTTTAAAAGTCCTGTTGGAAAGTAGGCCTTTTCAAGGCGTAGCTGTGACGTAGGTTATTGCATTGTATAGTTTAAATATTCCCTGGAGTTGAACCAGTGTAACTGCATAACATAAATAACAATTCCTTTTTAGAAAACTTGCAGCTAATTTAAATAAGCATAAAACTGATAGTTCTTTGAGTTGGCTGTTTTATTAAAATTTGTAGCACAAGGTGACAAATTGCTACTTAGAGATTGTAATGGTTAATACAACATGTGTAATGTTGCATAAGACTGTCTCTACATGTTAGCTAAACCACATGGCAACATAAAAATGTTCTCGTTTAGTTACATAATATCTATATCAGTATATCAGCTATCAGTAAAGTTTTTAATATTGGTTATACTGCAGAAAACTACACAGTTACAGTTAATTAATACAGAACAGTTTAGGCTAGTTTTGTTTGAAATATGTTAAGGCTTTAGTAATAACTAACATGGTATCAGCTTTAAAGTTTTTGTAGGCTGTAAGATTTGCATTTTAAAATTTGGCTGTAGTAAAAATGAAATACATAGGTTTCTCTATTAAATTGAACAAAATGAGTTAGGAAAGTTATTCATAAACCAAAGGTGGAAATAACCTTATTAAGTTTTACAAGTAAATATTTCATAATTATCAAGGTAAAGCTAAAACACTCATACCTGGTATCCTCAAAGCAAAGGCTTAAAAGAAAATCATATTATTTAGCGACACACCGTCGTTAAGATCGCGACTGAATTATTTAAAATATAACGACATAACTACAACTTTGCAGCGTCTTAACGGTTTAGTTCGTAACAGGCTAATGGCCGACCTTTCTGGAAGATCCCATGACAAAGCAATCTTTAACTGACGAGATATGGATCAGCTGTCGATTCTCAGATAAAGACATTGCCTTATAAAAATAGCAGAGACCGTACGGAGTCGGCGTCTGGCGGAGAAAAGGGAAACTATTTGGAAGTAGGTGAAGGTAGACAGAAGTTGTAAACTGTCGGTAAGAAGTAATATTTAATAAAGAAAAAAAAAAATATAGGTGGCGCGAAAATCTAAAAACGTCACAAAGTTTAACATGTTGAGAGCATGAACATGAGGTAACAGTTAAAGTTAACATGACAAATGGTAACAGGTTAACTTTGGGATTTACCAATTAACATTTATTCTCAACCCTGCTTGTTAAACACTTGTCAAAAATAATATAAAGGCAAACTCTTGAAACCTAAAGTCTGTTCACAATGTTTTTTTGGTTTTAAAACCTACCATAAATGCTAAAATCATGTTCTTTTGTTTTACATGCAGTGTATACTGGTACAAGATGGAGACTTAGAAATGTTCTTCTGCTTTTAAAACAAAAACTTTATAGACTATTTGTTTGCCTTGGACTGTTTATATATTGTAATGAAATTACCTTCAAAATTGTCTTCAGTCCTGTGAATGTAGCACTAGCTACAGCGCTGTTTCGTCAATCACTGTCGGCTTCGTCAGGCTTGTATTAACACATAAAACACGAACTCGAACAACACACAACACTAACACACACAAATCGGAGAATAACTCCTCGTTAATATAATATAATAAAAATGTTTGTGGCCACATCACATACGTTGTACTTGTCCGACTGCAGGTAGTACAAATCAAATTATCAACTACCTTTTAAAACATAGCTATGAACTATATAATAAAGTTGTACTAAAATCTGCAGTGAACATTTCCTATAAATTGTTTTTGGAATAGGTTGTGTAAATTTTGTTGTCTTTGTTAAAATTATAATATATTATTATAATATATGTCTTTTGTAATTTAATTTAATTGGGAGGTGCGCTATAGCCAATTTTGGAATACAGTCCTTCAGGGATTTTCAGTAGAAATTTAAAGCCTTTTTTTTATTTATTATAAGAGAGACGTCTCACCATATCATTAAACGCAATTATTTTTATTATTTAATTTTATTTAGCATTAAGGTTGGCCAACAAAATAAATGTTATCTATTAATAAATCCATGGTACTATGCATGTAATTTTATAATTTTGTATAGTTAATAAAATTGTATAAATTTTGTATTTATTATTAATGGGGAGGGTTTTTTAGCTTTTTTAAATTTTTAGGGAGCCATCTTTTAAATTCAACAAAATAATTATTGTAAAGCTAAACTTTTATTAAATTCTTTTTTGTAACTAAGGGCATATAAATTTTTATTTTTGTAACTAAGGGCATGTCATTTTTTAATAAATATATTTAAAATATATTTTTCTTTTGATTGTGGTGAATAAATCAAAATCTAATCTAACTTTTTCATTATTGAGTTGACCACAGTATATCTGATTAATATTTGTGGGTGATCGGCTAAGACATTTCTTCAGTTTGGCGAGTATTGTTTTTAAGGTAAGTCTTTTGAACATGTCCAGTCTATGTGGTCCAGTATAGCTTCCGTTTTATTTAATTGTCTTTATCCGAGACTGGTACAACGTAAAACTTTAAAAGTTATTAGCTCAGGAAGCGCAAAATCTTTAGTAACGGGGAAAAACTCTAAATGTATGCTACATTACAAAGAGTAAAACGTGTTTTACTTTCTCACTATACTTTAATACAGAGAAAGTATAGTGACCGCAAAATAATCGATGTTAAGATTTGTATGGAAATATCTGTTTTGGAACCCCCTGAGTAAAAAAAATGTCTGTCTGTATGTCTGTCTGTCTGCATGTATACAAATCTAGAGAGAAAACTATTAGATCGATTTCGAACAAATTTGCACCGAACATGTCAATTAGACCTGTATAAATGCACGAAAAAAGGTTTTGAAACGTTTTGAAAAACAACCCCCTTTTTGGCAAAAAAAAGAAAGCAGTCGTGGGACTCCCATCAGAAGTGAAAACTGTCATGAATATAAATCGTTGGTTATATTGGTTTAATCTGAAATTTGAGAATTTTATTTACCTTGACCCATTTAAAATAAAATAATATAACAATTATTGTCTATATTCAAATAATAAATTAAAAAATATAATTTTGGTTAGGCATATACTGAAACAACACGTGTTTCTTTAATGCATTTACATTCATTATCATATCAACCAAGAAAGCTAATTTATCTATGTCCATTTTAGAGGTACCACCAAGTACTCAAATTGAACACAAGTTACAACATTAGGTTAGTTAATTCAAAAAATGTTGGTTCTAGGATAATGTTTGATGTTGTAGACAATTACCAAGAAATTATGATTTCAGTTTTTTCTAGATAACTCAGTTGTTATGCTTTGACCTACAGAAACGAAAAAAGCCATTTTGTTTGACGTTAAAAACAAAATATGTTGTCTCTTGTACACTTCTTGTTATGTTAACGGTTTTCAAGATATTCGACTTTAAACATTTGTAACTACCGCCATTTTGAAAATTATTAAAATAAAATCGTGGTGCTTGGTACACTTGTAAACCGTAACATACACATCGCTTATATCAAACTTGAACTATCTTACCTGTTTCTGGAGTTGCATTGAGTTTTTTATAAAAAAACATATTCCTCCCAGGCGGGGAATCGAACCCCGGTCTCCCGCGTGTGATACTGACCACTATGCTACCGTTGACTGTGTTGGAATTGAGTTATTTAGTGCTATCTCTCTTTTGCAAACACAGAGGCGATGACGAATACTATCTGACGATCACGTGAGATCAGAGATTTTTACCCATCTGAAAAAGGGTCTAACGCACCATAAGAAGTTTTCACTTCAAAAAACCCCAAAAAATCAGTTATTATTTTTTTATAAAAAACTGCTCTAACGATTTTGATAAAATTTGGCTTATTTTTAGCCCTTAATGTACCCTACAATATGAAAAAAAACGCATCTTTCTAAAAATTCTCGTTTAGCTAATGATAATAATAAATGATTTTTGGAGTAAAAAGGGGGGTTGTTTTTCAAAATTTGACATAACCTTATTTCGTGCACCTATACAGGACTAATTGACATGTTGGTGCAAATTTGTTCGAAATCGATATAATAGTTTTCTCTCTACCTTTGTAAAGCTAATAATAATAATTTTTATTAGTAACTCTACTACTTTAATGTATCCCGTCTCCTACTTTAATACAATTATGAAGTCACAGTGAATCTGTTTAATACTTTAAATATGTTTGTGAGAAAGTATGTGCCAGTTTCTGGTACCGTTTATTTTGTAATGTTTTTTCAAAATAATCAAAAATGTCGTAATTTAGTTTTGAATGGGATAGTATAAAAACGTATATACATTTCAAAAATTTGTTTTAGAAAAAACTTGTTTTATGTACCTACTACACGTCATTTCGCTAAACTCAATGGGCCCCTTGGAGCTTGCGGCCCCTAAGCACAAGCCTATCACGCCTAATGAGTAATCCGCCACTGCACCAAAGCGTCCAACTTGGCAAATTTAAAGTCGGGTAACTATATTCATCATAACCTACAGTTGTTTTAGGTTAGGCAGTACGAAACAGCAACAAAGAAAAAGCCTTATTATATCAAATTTCAAACAAATATCACTATTGAAATTATGCTAACTTTATTCTTTACTAGGTACCGTATCACATTTTGGTCATATTTTTTAACTTAAATATTTTCTCTCTTCTATATAAAAATAAAAACTCTGTCCCATTGCAATTGCTTTGCCATGATTCTTCACGGGGTTTGTGAGCGAATCGAGCATTTTTGTTCGTACAAAAATATATGCTTAACAAAATATGCTTACATTATCCAAAATAAAAAAAGTTTAATTATCAACACTATGCATGTAACCTGTGTTTGGGCACATCCCCTATCAAGAAGTTGTCGTTTGTGAGTCTATAAAAATTCAATCCTGAAATATTGCAATATATGTGGAAATTTGTTCCGATCTCAAAATCGAAAAAAGTCATTATTACACTGCATATTTGCGGGTTAATATGTGTTGTGTAAAAATAAGAAATTGTTCATCATTCCAAAAAAAGTTATTTGTTTAAAAAGACTAATTGCCATGATAAATTAAAACTGAGAATATGTTTATATTGAAATAGTAGTAAGGAAAAGTGCAGGGTTAAAGTTATAATTTGTCGGTTGTATCCCCGAGGATGTCTTTGTGGTTGAAACTCGTTTGATTATTAAACGTATGTTCGAGAATGTTTGTTATTGTTATTATACCTATATAGAGACATTTACAGACCAACAAACAATTTATTAAAAGCAATTATTTATGTTTTAAAGTAAACATAATATTATCTCAAATTGGAAGAACAAGAGTTTCTAACATTGCCTCAAAATGTACATAAACAAGACGTAATTTTTGTAAATCGTCTTTCTAATCGAAAAACTAAAAACTAAATTGTGATTTGTATTGATACTTTAGAATATTATCAGCTCTGAAGCAGTTCTAGGCAAGCGAAAATTAAAACGAGAAATCAAGAACCACTAGACGACAATAAAACAAGGCGTAATTACAAGTTAAAGCTTAGAATTGCAACTAAGTAACGGAATTAAAGTAATTTGTTGTAAGGTAATTTTATTTCAAGAAGACAAACCAAATGCACCTTAATGGCTGAAGTTACAACAATCAAAACCTTATAGAAGATAGTTGTAATAGTTCGTCATAAGAAACAAATTTGGGTGTTATACGACTTCTAAATAAAATATAGATACCGAAAATTAGTATGTACTAAATAAAAAAATACAACTTCTAAGGTCCTTTCTTTTAGAGTGTGTACAGTCTAGAGGCAAAATTAATACTCCGATAGATTTTATGAAACTGAAAATATTAACGTTTACATAAAAAACAGTAGAGTCCCGCTATTCCGAACTAATTGGGACCGAACAACGTTCGGTTTAGCGGGAATTTGGATTAGGCGGATTTCATTGATAATATCAAAGCATTGACTTGTTAAAGCGTAAGTGCGGGGACATCTCTGCTAGTGTCTGTGCTATACAGCGTTGATCAGCTCGGAGGAAAGCGAGGAGGAGGTGAAGGCTAAACATCCCAGGATTAGTTCCAAATTCTGCCACCACGGCGCAGCACCAAAATGGAGCCATTTTGTATTGGTGTTTATTGGTGGAATTTTCGTCCGATGTTCATTTGCAAAACTGATTTGTGAACGGAATAAGATTAGAATTCACGCCAATGAAGCTAAATTTTAATTAAGTTGCTGGTTTAAAAAATAATAATAAAATAATTGTGTTACACAACGAAAAATGCAAATCGCAGGTAGTCACTTTGAAGACAATAATTTTTAATTAATTTTACACTTTTAATTTTTAAAATCGCCTGGCTGGTTTAGTCGGTATCGTTGTTTATACATTTACAGTAATGAGAACAAACACGAGAGTGACACGAAGCAGGTGCAGTGCCGCTGTGACGCACTCGCGCCACCAATCCCCCCACCACGCGTCTCAGATGTTGCTTGTATACAGTTGCATGACGGTTTCCCACGCTTTTCAATCCATGAGCTCTCCCGCGATTCTTCTTTGTTGTACTATTGCGTCGTCTTGTAATTATTGTTATTGAGAACGTTATTTCGTCTCAATGGATCGCCGAGGAACAACAAAATCTAAAAAGCAACTTCGGCTTTCAACGAAGAGGAAGAAGCGCAGACTGCCTCTAGCTCTGCTCGCTGCTAAATCTCGGATGTTAGTATTAGTACAGTATTATAAAAACATAATTTGGTTCTTCTGGATAAGATTCTTGATTAAATAACACCCTGATAAACGCTTCGTAAAGAGGGAATGTATAATAAAACCCGTAAGCAGCACTGCCGCATTACTATAGCCGAATTTTCTTATCAGGGAATACCTAGTATTATATAATGAGAGATTCCTATGCATTTTGTTCCTTGTTACGGAAATTGTTCCAAATATATCTTTGCACAGGATTATAGTAAATTTAATTGTCTTTCGAATGATATAGCTCACAAATTGCACTTGGGTTTATGAGTGGGAGAAATTGCGTAATTACCTTACATTGATAATACAAAAAACAATTATCAGGAGATTTCTATCAGTTTTGTTCTTTGTTCCGGGGATGGTACCTGAATTACCTTTGCACAGGATTGTAGTAAATTTAATTACCTTTCCAACCATATGATTATGTGTATGAATTAAAATGAGATGAAGTATGATATGATTAAAATTTTGTATATTCCTGTAAATTTCGTTAAAATACATTTACAAAGACAATAATAAGTAGTTAGTTTAACATATTAAATTAAAACACTTCTTCTACATCAAATCTGTAAGGGGCCTATTCTTTCTTTTTAATTAATTAATTAGTTTCCTATCTATATATTTTTAAATTGTTATATTTTGGATTGTTACAATACTTAATACATTACATGGATATAGTTCAGTACTTTTTATACCATGCCTTAGGGCCTATTATGAATTAGACTTACTAAAGATCAGTCTTATATGCCCCTATCAAGAATTAATAGAATAGGCCTAAAACTTTAAATAAAAACAAAATAATCGCTAAATCAAATTCTAGAATTAAAAATTTGGAACATCATAAGCGCATTCATTTTTCAAAAATATCAACTGCTAGTGGAAACTCGTAAAGAATTGTAAAATGTCCTTTGGGCTACTGTAGGTTGTTGTAATTTGCCAAAAATATTCTTAAATTTGTCATCTCTCAGAATATGATATTTAATATCCCAGCGAAATCTGAGATATTGATGATAATTGCGCTTCTTATTTTTCTCCCTACATTTTTT
>JAGFPH010003114.1:128874-140118 GCA_018207615.1 Philaenus spumarius | reverse complement strand
CTTCTTATTTTTCTCCCTACATTTTTTTACTCTGCTTAGGATCTTTTCAAGTTGTTCTTCTTTTAGTGTATTGTTCTCTTCTCTTCTTTTTTTATCTCACTATCTGGCTTTTTGCAAATGCTGCTGACACTTTACAACGTCACTCATCATTTTGTCGTGAGAAAAAATTTATGAGGTGTAATAGTAATAGAATTAAAACTTTAAAGATAAATAAAATCATTTGATACGCCTAACATTCATTGCCCAGTAAATATGTTAAAAGATTGATTCTGGAATTACAAATAGGAAATTCGCAGTATGAAATTTGAAGGTGTTATCGTGTTCAATTTTATTTAAAATAACATATCATTCTTAACTTTTTAAGTGTTGCTACCAAAATTAATAAACTCTCAATAGGGCTATGTATTAAATTCTACTTAAAATTAATATAAATATACTAAACACTGAATGGTTGTGAGTTGTGTTGAATTGTAACACCCGTTACATTAAATTTAACACCCGTTACGCGAATTACTCATTAAATTATAAAACTAAAATAATAATACCAAAACATTAGGGAAACAAAACCTCTTACTTTTACAGTAAAAGTATTTTCCTAAGGTGTTTGTTTATTTTGTAATACTAACTTTTGTAAAAAAAAATTAACAGGTGTCACATCACGTATTACTTAAGTTTAAAGGCAAATTACAAATGAAAAGATAATATATTATCTTAAATTATGGCATTAATAGTTAGAGAAGTGAGAGAATAGTTACAAATAATATTAAAGATAAAAATATGTACCGTATGTGTATATCCTTGAAAAAAGGTTTATTGTATTATAGAAACAGTCCATTTTATGACTGTCACGTGTAATAAATGGTATTTTGCACTATTCATTTTTTATTTATTTCTTGTTTTCATGTATTAAAATATAAGTATTATTTGACATAAATAACTAACGTTATAGGGTAATATTATTCATACCCTGGTGTTACTGAATAATGTAGGCCTATGGCCAAAGAACCTGTATATAGGCCTACTTACATAAATCCTTTAATTTGAACTACTGTATATTTTCCTATATTTATTCTAGAAGTCTCTTCGACTTACAGAAAATACTTTTTAACAGATAACAAAGACCTGTCGTAATCAGTAGTCTAGTCTAGTAAGTGTGTCCGGCCAGAGTTATGAATGCGAGTAGTGAGTGAGTTGACGAACGCTACAGTTGCAGGGCCGGGCAGAGCGGCTGGCGGGGGGAGGGGACCGGAGCGTGAGAGAAATAATGATAATATCTTTAAAAAACGATTCCGATACGACCATTTGACCGATTTAATATCTGAAAACGGCAAAATTCTTTTAAAATTTGTATTTACAAAATGACTACCTGCGATTTAAACAAAATATTACAGCAAAAAAAAATCTGTATAA
Source organism: Philaenus spumarius (assembly GCA_018207615.1). Classification (NCBI taxonomy): domain Eukaryota; kingdom Metazoa; phylum Arthropoda; class Insecta; order Hemiptera; family Aphrophoridae; genus Philaenus; species Philaenus spumarius. Next base: position 138,708 of record JAGFPH010003114.1, on the reverse strand, counting down.
AACTTTTTTATAAATAAATTTTAAAAAAAATCATCACAATAGCGTGAATGTTTTATTCATATCATTTACAAAATAACTTACAAAACAAAAATCGGATAATAATTACGGAAATTATTCGTAGTACAAAATTGCCGCAAAGGTGCTGCCATCTATCGGGCCAAAAACACAACTTTTTCAGGGATGTTTAGCCTGAACGCTCAAACTGAACTCATATCACACGTAGACGTGGAAAATGCACTTGACCTCGCCCTACTATAGGTTCACATCATCCGGGGTTGTTTCCTTCCTTTGCTTTACGATTCCGTTTTCTTCTAACAATGGAATGGATACATTGTTCGAACTTTACGTTTTGTCATCCCGCAGTATGTCCTTTAGTACCGCATTATATTGAAAAAAGATGGCGATAAAGAAAACGAAGGCGAAAAACCGATTAAAGCAACTGGTAGGTGGCAGCAACACTACTACTGCCAAGCTGTTGTTTCTTATTTTTCCTTCTTTCTGAAGGACTTGGTATCCGTTTCACCTGATGCTTGTTGCGGTAGCTTTCCCGCAAAACGGATGGAAAACGTGAAGGAAATAAAAGCAGCTTTCATTGCAATTTGGTTTCAGGCGTTTTCATCAAGCTTACACTCTATGCACAGATACCGGCGCGAATGATGGCACTTGAGCAAACCGCTACTAACCTAACTAAAAACATCAATAACAGGTACATCTCTGTTTAACACGTTCACTGCAAAGGACGCACATGTGAGCTTGACACTGAACACTTTGTGCATTGCACGCCCACCCCCGTATTGGGAGTAGTTTCAATACACAATGCATTGCGTGCTTCGCACGCCAACAATCGTCTTGGGAATAATTTCAATACATAATGCATTGCAAGCTTCGCACGCCAACCCCCGTCTTGGGAGTATTTTCAATACAAAATGCATTGCCGCCAACCCACCGTATTGGGATAATTTTCAATATACAGATAATTTTTAAGCCAATTTTAAGCCTCTGTGGTATGGATTCACATGTGCGTCCGCTTTAACATATTAGTAATTATTACGTAGAAAGGTTAAAAATAAAAAAATGTAATTTCTACTAATTTAGGCTATAAATATAAAAACAACAAAATCAGCTCCAAGCATAGGAAATACGAAATTTGCGGAGCAGTGAACGTGTTAAGGGTGAGTTTGAATGATGAAAATGTTTTTTTTTCCCACTTACGCCCTTTCCCCACACCCCCGGCCCAGGGCGAGGCCAAGTGTCTGGATTCACGCCGATATCTGTATGTCTCTATTTAACTTATTTGTATAACAATAAATGTACGTTTTTTTAATGTACTAACGTCTTTTTAATTTCTCCTGTTTTTATGTTTAAAAAAGACGGTATTTTTTAACTCTGTTCGGAATAGCGGGATTCTACTATATGTTTAAACAAATTTGTTTAAAACCCTCTAAGATCTAAAGTCGCATTTGCTATCATTATAAACCAGTCTGCAGTGCTTAAGTCGCATTCGCGACTTTTCTACAGATATTTTTTTTAAAACGGGTCTTACGTCGTCATTTTTCATTAAATCTGGGAATTTCTTTTATTATGGTTTTGTCTGAAATCGATTACTACAGTACAGTATAAAGTTTAAAATCGATACTTTACAAAATGTTATCTGGGTAGAATTGTAAAGTGAGCTTTTTTAGTGCACAAATCAGTATCTGTGCAACATGCTAGACTTTTTTGGTTCTTGTAATGAACCACAATAATTTGTTTGGAAGAGTAAAGTGTTACATTTTTTGTTTAGCATGAAATTGCGCATCTTTTGTATGTCTTGGAATTTACACAGTGAAATTTTGAAATATTTTTTAGTGGGTGGATATCTGAAAAATAAATTCTAAATTATGAAATTGTGCAAAACAAACAGCTGTGAAAATCTAGGATTAAAAGTAAGACAATTGTATTAAAATTAAATACAAAATTAATTTTTTCTGATTAAAATGATATATAAAAGTCTACTTTTACTTTTAGTAAGAGTTTAATACATATTTGTTTTAAATATACATGCACGCCGCCTTAAAAATGCCTAGCACTGAAGAGTATTGTAGTCAGCTCTTGGAGGGTTAACACTAATGGTTCCCAAAAATTTCAAAATAATTTGATCACGCAGCTGAACCGCTGACGTGAGTTGTGCGAAATATACTAGTAGAATTTTTTTGCACCTCAGACTTTAGCCCCAGCTCACGCGTTGCTTCGTTCCGCTCGCAACGGAAAAACTCTCTTTGAGAGTTTGCACAACGACCTCGACGCTTCAGATTATGGACTGCTTTGGTTCTTACGCTGCAGACAATTATCCTGACCGTCGTCCAAAGTGGACTTTAACCGGGTACTTTTACGGTATTTTAAGTTTTGACCGATTTTGTGTGATACAAGGCCGTGTAAAACCAAAATGTGCAGAATAAAATGATTTATAAATTTGTTTAGATAAAAAATAAAAAAGTTTACTATAGTTCGAAAAATCTACAAAAAAATTATTTCCGATCAAAAAAGTGCTTCTGGTTGTTGAATTTTTTGAACGACCTCGTCCGAGCGACTTATAGAACCAACGTTTGTACCAAATTTTGTGCACGGTTTTGGGGGACTCAGAGAGGATATAAAGTCACGTTAGAAGAGAATTGTACAGAATAATCTCCTATTTTGTTGTATAGGTAAAATCTCAAAAGAGTTTCATTATAACGCGAAAAAAAATAATTTCACTTTCTTTAAAAAAAAAAACGTGGTTCCGATTGTTGGAAAATGGATGTAAAGTGCGGCCGTTCAAGTGCGAACCAAATAATACATTTATATATATTTTAAAAGAGCCGAAGTTTTTCCTCAAACTTTTGATACTTTTAAAGTACAGAGTGTAAGGCAATTGTTTGTAAGAACCCTGGCAGTTTATATATTTCAAAATTACAATAACATTTTCGAAAAAGTTGATCATGAACATTTAACGCGTTCTTCAAATTTCTTTAGGATAAAGTCTAACAAGCCAATAAAAACGTTTTCTGTCACCAACTCGCCTTATATAGCACAAGTTTTGTATCAAAATCTTCCGGGCAAGCTACGTCTGTTTAAAAATAAAAAATTATGGCTATTTGAATTGGGAAGGGATGCAGCCGAGCAGGTCATCTTAGCTACTTACAGATAGATGTAATCATACCGTCCCCTCAATGTTTGATATGTACCGACTGAACTACTGGTCTAACATGTATTTTGCTTCAACATAAATGATAGCACCTTGTTTTTATGTTAGTTTTGCAGGGATAAATTCTTTGGAAACCTAGCAATAGTTAGTAGTTTTGTTTTGTTAGCAGATTGACTCAGCTCGACATGATAATGTTTAATGGAATCTTTTTATTTTGTTTACTTTTATCCTCATTGTGCGCATATTGAGCGACTCGTGCCCACTCACAGGCTTATTCCCATGTGGGCATTTTTTGTTCATTTATAATATATATTATATACCAGGTGTCTTAATAATAGTAAAGCTCTCTGGAATTCCTAGGTACCAACTTTTTACCGACAAACATGCACAGTTATGAATAACAAAGTAAGGTTGTATCAACCCAAAGTCCAGTACCTGGGAATTCCAGAGGGCTTAGCTTTACTGTTTTTATACTAATTACTAGGCCTATGTTTTATAACTTATATTGAGTGATCTACTGGATTAAACCCTTGTAAAAAATAACAGATGTATCATCTTTAACATTTCAACGTTATTTAAATGGGAAAAAATTAATTGTAACTTTGATTGGCCATTGTGTTGGATAGATACAACATACAGACTTGCGCTTTGCGCCAATCTTCTTCTTTTATCAAGGCCTTTAAAATAAGGTGTCACTCAATAGGGGTTCTCGTTTAAAACTTTCGACTTACTCCCAAAATACTCCATTTGGAGGGGGGGGGAGTCAAATTTACGATAAACCAAAAAACTCAATTTTTGTTCATGTTAACAATCCCCAAAGCAAATCTGTATATTTCCATTAATACAAAAATAATAGGGGGCTTTTAAGAAACCTGGTATGTAATTTATGTTTTATTTGTTTATTTAAGGAAATAAATTGATTGATATATACTTGTATAGCGACACCCCAAAACGTTTTCTGAGGACCATTCTCATTGTCCACTCCCGTCCTTAGGTCTCACCATAAGAGCCACTGCAATAACTCATCTTTCCTATATTAATTCGCTAAAAACATACCCTAGTTATTTAATATGTTTTTATTAAAAAGGCATTACACTACAGTATAATCACAGTATAATCAATCCTTATTGTATATAATTTCTCAAATGTTTTTTTTTATGGCAAAGCTATATCTCCCTTAATTCTTCATCAAAATTAATGATTCAAACATAATTTCAAAGCTTAATTTCCCCGCTATTAACAAAAAATAGACAAATAGCTTAGCATTTATGTTTTTGGTACAAAAATAGATTAAAAACTTTTACATGAAAGTTCATTATGATTCCTAATGAAAGGCGCCATCTATGAATCTATTAACAATATGTTTAACTAACGTATCAGCTGATAGTTAGTTATGTTGTTTACATTCTATATGCAAGTGTAATCTATCACACAAATCAATCAAATTAAACCAACGTAAATAAATCAAAATAATTAACTTGCGAACTATTCGCACTGGCCAGCTAGTGTTTATAATTGTACACATTCATAAGATTAAAAATACTCAAATCATTGGCCCGAATAAAGTTTGTTGTTTCCAAATATTTGTTTAAACTATGCACTTCTGATCTAGAAAATCTGCTCGTGATTTTCCACGGTTCTTACTAGAGCTAAAGTAAATTTTAAATTAACAGGAGAAGGGAATCTGGTTTTATTATGGTGAAAACAGTTTACAGTACTTATAAACAGTTAAAACATACAGTTTTACTTTTAGAAACCAATTTACAACTCGTTAAGTTTAGAAAATCTCGTTATCCGTGGCGTCGCAGCTGTTCATAATTAAATCAATTATTTCCAAGTCCCTAACCCATCGCTGCAGTCACGAATCAATTAGTCCGAGATTATACAATTATTTCTGAAACAATTTCGGAGTAGTTAAGACAATGTTGTACACCGTATCAGTTCTGTGGTCATAAGCGAGTATAGAATATGTTTTCCGTATTTAGAATGGTAATAGTGTAGATGACAGGTAGCATATTACGACATTTTAAAAGCTATTGTTCTGAAAGTACAGTTTTAACTGACTTTATATCAAAACGAATGTTTGCGAACTATATAAATATTATATAAATCAATACTAATATTATAAAAAGGTAAAATTTAAATATGTATATAATATACATAGGTTTTCAGGTAAAATTTGTTTGTTTGTTTTGTATGAAGAGGGTAATCTCTGGAACTACTGAACCGATTGAAAAAATAGTTTTACTAATAAAAAGCTACACTACCCCTGAGTAACATTAATTCATTTTGATAAAAACATTTTTTATTTAAATATTTGTAAATTTAGGTTAGGCCTAGACTGATGAATCAACACATGTATTTACATTTACTACCATAGCAACCAATTGAATGAAATAACAGATAAAACAGACGTTTGCTCTAATATTTCCATTAACAGATGATTTCAAACTTTTAAGAAATTATTTGTATTTCTAACGTTTGGATTAGGTTTTTATTAAAGTGTAAATCAGAGCCTTGCTGGTTCTTTTAACCTTTATTATAACTGCTGTTGGAAAATATACGAAATAATTTGATTTGAACATCTAAAATTATTATTTACCATCTTAGCTTTGAGGTTAGCCATTTTTGCTGCTTTTACTAAATAAACTAAACACTTCACTCACAAGGTAAAGAAATATACCACACAAATTAATAGTTTGAAAACTCATTTTACTTTCTTACTATACTATAGTATAGAGGAAGTATAGTGATCGGAAATAAAATCGATGTTGAGATTTTTGTGGACATATCCGTCTTGAGACAACTTGAGCCCAAAAAGGTGGTTTTTACAAAATGTCTGTCTGTATGTATGTGTGTCTGTATGTCTGCATGTATACAAAGCTACATAGAACACTATTCGATCGATTTTAAACAAATTTGCACCAGACACGTCAATTAGGGCTGTTTAGATGCTGAAACATTTTGAAAAACAACCCCCTTTTTGGTAAAAAAAACTGCCAAATAATCAGTTATTATTTTTTTATAAAAAAACGGCTCCAACGATTTTGATAACATTTGGCTTATTTGTAGCCTTGAAAAAACTGCATCTTTCTAAAAATTCTCTTTTAGCTAATAATAATAACTGATTTTGGGGGTTTTTTAGCCATAAAGGGGGTTTAAAATTTTTCAAAAAATTTTTTCGTGCATTTATACAGACCTAATTGACGTTTTTTGTGAATATTTGTTCGAAATCGATCGAATAGTTTTCTTTCTAGATAATAATAATAATATTTATTAGTTAATCTCCTAATTTAATAAAATAATCACCTCTCCTACTCCACCCTACAAAATTATGAAGTCTCAGTGAATCTGTTTAATAATTTAAATATGTTTGTGAGAAAGTGTGTGCCAGTTCCTGGTAGCGTTTATTTCTATACTGTTACCAATACTTTGATTTCTATAACAGAATTGCAACAATAAAACAATAGCCTGTATTATTTACTTACAGACTCAGAGTACATAAATACAGAGTGTCTTGCAACCATTCTACCATGTTGTTCAGCAGTTAAAAACTAGTAAATAATACAATAGTATAATATCTTGCTTAGTTTATATGTTGTCTGTCTGTCTAAGACAAAAAAAATCTCATGAATGGTTTAAGATGAATGTATGAAACTAGCATCCGTATTTATGGTATTGGTTTACAGAAATGCGTAACATTTTAGTTTCTTAAAGATATCCGTTACATGATGGCGACCGTTCAAACTTAAAAAAAAGTTGTAACTTATGAAAAACTGGAATAATACAAAAAAATAATAATAAAAAATAGACAATTTTCCAATAGTATATAACGTCTATCATTGAGTTAAGAATATCTGAGAAAATTTAATAATTATGGCTGAAAGTAGTTTAAATGGTTACGATCAGTGAAATAATCACAGACAACTTTAAAGAAAGTTTAAGAAAAAAAAATTGCATATCGTTTATATTGGTTAGTATTACAAATTATACTTACTACAACAAACATACAACATACTACTACACAATCTTTCATACTTACTATTACAAACATTTTTATACTATATTTTTCGTAATTTCTTCGTATGTCTTCAATTCGAAAATGAAAATGTTTTGATGTACAAAATTTGTTTTATTTTGTAAACATAATTTAATAAATTTGAATTGTGCGTTTCTTTTTTACTAAATACAGCTATTGGCATGAATACTTTCACTTGGCCTCGCCCTGGCGCGAGGGGTCGGGGGTGTGGGGAAAGGGCGTAAGTGGAGAAAAAAAATTTTCCCACACCGTTTTCTAATGTGAAAATGTGAATCATCGTTCAAGCGCACTAGTGGATGTTTACCTCACCCTTAACACGTTCACTGCTACGCAAATTTAGTATTTCCTATGCTACGAGCTGGCCATTTAATGTTATATTTATAGCCTAAATGAGTAGAAATTATTTTATTTTTTGTTTTTGAACCTTTCTACGTAATAATCACCAATATTTTAAGGGGACCTACATGTGCGTCCATAGCACATAGGCTTAAAATTGGCGTGCGAAGCACGCAATACATTGTGTATTGAAAAACTCGTAATATGCCGGTTGGCGTGTGAAGCACGCAATGTCTTATGTATTGGCAATACTCCCAATAAGAAGGTTGGCGTGCAATGCACTGTGCATCGACCGCTTCTCATAGTGTTCACTTTCAAACTCACATGTGCGTCCTTACCAGTGAACGAGTTAAACAGGGATGTAGCTGTACTGATGTTTTTAGTCAAGTTAGTAGCGGTTTGCTCAAGTGCCAGCATTCTCGCCGGTAACTGTACATACACCTTTTTCAGATTAATTTAGAAAAACAAATATTTATAAGCAGTGCTTAAACATATTCTACTTAGTTAGATTAAGTGAGATACATAATACATATTGGTAACTATTAGTTAAAATCATTTTTAAATGTGTAGCTTGCGTTATTTTTGTACCCAATACAAAATTCAGTTGACTTTAAACGCGACCATAAGTTGTGTCTTATTTTGGAGCGAGTATATAACTACATTTAGTTCGTCTAAAAAATTCGAAGTTTTCCTCCAATTGAAGCGAAAACTAAAACACGTTTCCAGGCAAAAAGGCTTAGGCACGGATAGGCTATGTAATAAATCTTTAAATCTCTCCCATTAGACCCTGGCAAGGTTTATTATAAGTCTTCAATGCCTTCTGAATTTACATTATAAAAATATAATATTGTATTTATTCTTTTAAAAGTAGGTATAAAGTATGCAAATTACTAGTATAACGTAAAATGTAATAAGTTTAGTACGTAATGTGTTTTACAATTTATTGATTAAATGCCAGAAGCAATAACTACATTAATTTCTGTAATTTGGTCAAATATTCCCATTATAATGTGTAGATGCCTTTATTTTAATTATTTATTTTAAGTAGTTTGAATATATTATTATAATCATTATTGTTCTGTAGTTTAAATATACTTTAGATATTATTGTATACCGTGACAATCTGTAACCTCTGGTCATTCCCAAGTACAGAGAGGGGCAAGTACCGATAGCTGGTGTTTTTTTTTTTTTTTTTAATTAAACGACGTGGCTTACTTATGATAGGCCGATCGACCCGAGGGAAGGGGTAGAACATGTCACAGTTTACAAAAAATTTTGCTATTAGTTTAGAATTAGATTCAGAACGTGTGAACATCTAAAACGCAGAACATTTATTGGAAAATGGACATAAATATAGCAATAAACAAAAAAACATGCACATTTTGAACACACGTTCCAAAGGACCGAATATGAACGTTTTAGAAGAATTTCATATTTATGCAGATACTATTTCAAACCCAAACTGCCTATTAAACGAAAAAACACATTTTCAATCCAACAGTATTTTTGACATTGTTATCAGAGCTGATCCCCACCAAACCAATACGATCCCTACCACGTAATAACAACGTAATTAGTGCCGGTGCAGTGACATGTGGAAGCTTATAGTAATATATAAATGTAATTGTTGAATTTTTAGACCCGCGCGTTGGGATTTATGTAAATTAAATTAATACTTGTTTCGTTTTTTTAAATTGTGTTGTGTAATGTTTGTTGTGTTAGAACTTAATGATATTTTGACGTGCATTAAAATAATGCTAATTATTATTTATGGATTTTTAAAAAGTGACTTGAAAATGCCTGATCGAAAGGCGAAACGTACGTTGTCTTATTAAATATAGAGACATTAAGCAGGACTGTGAGCAGCACCAAAAGTGATACACAGGTATTTATGAAATATTTATTAGTTACTCTCCTATTTTAATGTAACCCCTCTCCTTCTTTAATACAATTATAAAGTCACAGTGAATCTGTTTAATGATTTAAACAATATGTTGTGTGAAAGTATGCGCCAGTTTCTGGTACCGTTTATTTATTTACGTTGAACATTGAAAATGTATTTAGGAAAATAAGTCAAAAGAACCTACTACGTTTAAATTTGTCATTCTAACAATAACTAATTCTAATTGTGTATAGAATTATTGAAAAATGAATATTTATAACTCGATTTAAATTGTATTAACAAGTATAACCATCCAGCCACGACAAAAAACTGTACAATGCAATTTCAGGAAATAATTTAGTTAAGCCTGAACGGTCCTCAGTCCCTTCTTGAAAAAGTTTATAATCTTGCATT
>JAGFPH010003114.1:56471-110220 GCA_018207615.1 Philaenus spumarius | reverse complement strand
GGCCTAGACTGATGAATTACCACAGCAACCAATTGCAATAACAAACAAAACAGCTGTTTGCTCTTTAATTTCCATTAACAAATGATTTCACACGTTGAAACAACTATTTGTATTTCTAACTTTTATGTTACATTTTTATTAAAGTGTAGATCTGAGCCTTGCTGGTTCTTTTAACCTTTATTGTAACTGCTGTTATAAAATCTACGAAATAATTTGATTTGAACATTTAACGTAAAATCTTAGCTTTAGGGTTATTATTAATCCTTTATTATAAAGCAAACATAACATAATTATGTGTATAAAAGGTTCCAACGGGGTTGGCGTGAGGAGCACGCAGCGTTTTCCTCTAGTTGTCAATATGTTTACGCTTTAAAATCAAAATTAACAAAAATCCTTTCTTAATGGTATTTTATGACCACTTAAGAATGTACATTTAAATTTTCTTATTTTAATCATAAGTAGTTCTTGCTTTACGTTAATTCTATGTCAGTCAGACAAAGCAGCTTCTCTCACCAACCACCACGGCAAAGCAAATGCTAACTGATTATTGTGTAATATGATATTTTCACGGGAATTACGATTGATAAGGACACAGATGCTCTTTACATTGAAGAGAGACAATTTTCAAGTAATAAATAACCGCTCACTTAAGTTGAGCCAACCACCGTATTGGGAAGTATCTTCAATACACAATGCATTGCGTGCTTCGCACGCCAACCTCATGGTAAAATCGAATACATGGCTTTGACCCGGGTACTTTTATGGTATTTTACGTTTTGATCGATTTTGGGGAAACCAAGCGAGCTATAAGGTCGCGTAAAAAAACAAAATGTGCAGAATAACATCCTACATATTTGTATAAAAAATCTCGAAGCAAAATTCATTCTCGTAAGAAAATTCTCAAAAAATAGTTACTTCCTGTCAAAAAAACGTGCTTCCGCTTGTTGGATTTTTGTGGCTAAGTAACTCTTCTGATCGACGTAGACAACCAATATGTGTCCCAACTTTAAACCAAATCGGACTTAAAATGCGGCCGCTAGAGTGCGAACACATATATTATGATTTTTTGACACCCCAAAACGTGTTCTGGGGACCATGATCTATGGACCTTGGGTCTTACCATGAGAGCCACTGCAATAGCTCAATTTTCCTATGGAAATTCGCTCAAAACCAAAATGGCTACGGTAAAGCGGTATTTGAAACTGGTCAGATAGGCCTAGTAAAGAATAAAGTTAGCATAATTTGTATAGTGATTAAGTGTTTCTATTATTATGTAGTAAGCCTTTTCGTTGTTTGTTTGCTATTACCTAGAACCGTTGGTTGTGAAGATTAACTATCTGATTCTAAACTTTCCAAGTTGGTTCTTATTGTAATACATGTGAAAGCTCTCAAGAAACATAATTTGGCAATTTTGGGGGTAATTTTTACGGATTAACTAGGCTTCACTGTGGCAGACATAACTCAAGTTGTATTTGAGATAGCCTCATATTTTATTTTTTACTTTGTAAAGGGCATTCGATTCTACAACCTGTAGTATGGATATTAAATTATATGAAATATTGCAAAAAAAAATATGTTATTTAATTTTTTTATAAAAAGTTTTAGTAACATTTTTTTAAATCATTTCTTAAAATCTTTATTATATTAACTAATGTGTATTATTCATACTACAGGTTGAACAATGAAATGTCCTCTTAAAAAAATAAAAAATAAATTATGGGGCTGTCTCAAATACAACTTGAGTTATGTTGTCACAGTAAATGAAAACGTGTGAAAACAAAACTTTCGGAAAACGGCCTGGAAAAAACTTAGTTATTTGGAGAATATACATCCGTATGCCTGAAATATTTGTAAGCGTTTAGTTTTTAGATAAAATAAACTAATTTTAGGCATATTATCTATACTTATTATATATCAAATTGTTCAGAAAATCGCAGTTAACAAAATTCGGTGAACAAAAAATATTGTAATTTTTGGTAATTTTTTATAACTAACCAATTTTAAATTTGCTAAGTTGGTTGCTATGGCAATTAATGTAAATTTATTATAAAATATGCATAAAGTTCTTTGGTTCAGTACAACACACACCAAGAATAATGTTGCTAAGCTTGATTCAATCAGCTGTTTTTATCTGTTAAGGACTGCGAGTGAAACCCCGTATTTTGGCCATTTTTATTTCTTAAAATTACTTTTTAGTACTCTTCTACAGAATGGTATAAAGGTACCATGAAATATTTACGTTTTTAGTTATCATAGTTTTGGCTTTACGTTTATTTTGAATCAGTCAGTCATTCAGTCAAGACTTCTGATTTATGTATATATATAGATATACAGTTTTACAGGGAGGAGTTTTGAATACAAATCTATTAGTAGTATTAACTCAATATTTCCCATCACCAACACTCGGGGATATTACCATCCGTTGTGTTGGTACAAAGTAACAGTAAAAAAGAGTAATGCAAGTCAATGAGGAAAACCAACCAAATTTGTCCAGCAAATAGAATGTTATCAGCTAATGGCTGTTGTTGGCTGATTTACGTGAACGGAGGGTGACTTGCGATTTATAAGTTGTACAGGAAAAGTGCTTGCAATCTCTAGAAAACGTTGTGATGGTACCAACCTATTATATTTTAAGATCTGCACAGAAACAACTCATGTTCTGTAAATATGGGCAATTACTTCAACAATTTTTAAAATTTACTTTAAAATTACAAGAAGGAATTCCTTAACACGTCCATTGCTACGAAAATTTTATATTTTCTACGCTAGGAGCTGACCTTATATTTTGTTATAATTATAGGCTAAATGAGTAAAAATTACTTCGTTTTTTATTTTTGAACCTTTCTACGTAATAATCACTACTATTTTAAAGCGGACGCACATGTGCGCCCGTAGCACATAGGCTTATGATTGGCGTGTGAAGCACGCAATGCACTGTATATTGAAAATACTCAGAACACGGGAGTTGGAGTGCGAAGCACGCAATGCACTTTATATTGAAAATACTCGCAACACGGGAGTTGGCGTGCGAAGCACGCAGTACACTGTATATTGAAAATACTCGCAACACGGGGGTTGGCGTGCGAAGCACGCAATGCACTGTGTATTTAAAATACTCCCAATATGTGGGGTTGCTGTGCGAAACACGCAATGTATTGCGTATTGAAAATACTCCCAATACGGGGGTTAGCGTTACTGTGCGTCGGTCGCTTCTCATAGTGTTCAGTGTCAAGCTCACATGTCCCTTATTCTATTCGTTTTTGGAGATATTGTATAGAATATACCTTTTTTTTTTAGTTTTATATAAAACAAATAAATATTTGATATTATTATGAACATTTTGTATTTTTACGCGTTCTTGGTTCCCAAAAAATCAATTAAAACATAAAATAATTCGACCACGCAGCCGAACCGCAGACGTGAGTTGAGCAAATTTTCAAAATTAAGTATATATGCCTATTTTTTAGGGTTTCAACCAACAATTTGGGAAGTAGGTCTATTCACGACGGTTTTGAATAGCTGCAAAACGCTTCGCACGCCATTAAGCATATTTGGGAGTATCTTCAATATAAAAAGCAATGCGTGCTTCGCACGCCAATCTCGCGGTGGAATGCACCACATGGCTTTGAACCGGGTACTTCTATAGTATTTTACGTTATGATCGATTTTGGGGAACCAAGGTCGCGTAAAAAAACAAAATGTGCAGAATAACATCCTACAATTTATATTTGTTGAAAAAACTCAAAAACACATTCATTCTCGTAAGAAAAATCTCAAAAAAAAAGTTACTTCCTGTCAAAAAACGTGCTTCCGATTATTGGATTTTTTTGGCTAACGAACTCGTCCGAGCGACGTAGACAACCAACATGTGGACCAAATCAGACTTAAAATGCGGGCGTTAGAGTGCGAACACATATATACATATATATATATATATATATTGCAACGGATAAACCTTATGCAATGCGTGAAAAATTGAGTTTTGTTGTAAAACTGCAAAAATCAAGATTTCATAGCAGAAGTTGAGGTACACCCTATACTTAACTAGATTAGAATACGACAAGTCCCGGCCAACTGTACTGTGTCAACAGAGATGGACTTTTGTCCAGGAACTTGTTTCAAGTTGCCTGAAAGACTTAGAAAAATTAGTTGTTTTTATACAGGAATAAGGTGTTAAATAAAAGTATAAAATTGATGAATTTTATGGGTAAATGTGAAACACGGGAGGTGGAAACATTGTTCATGGAAGTCACAATTTTGTAAAATAAAAAATGTTAAAGTTATAACGAGTTAAAGTTATAGGAAATTCTCAAATTTCATCAAAATTAAATGAAAAAGATATTTTTGAAAAGCGTAAGAAAAATTGTATAAAAAATGTTAAATAACAAATTAAGGAATTTTTGGTATTTTAAAAGTTAGAGATAATTGTTAAAGTTTGAAGGTGAAAAAGCACCATAAAAAATGAAAAAGGGAAAATGAAAAAGTAAACAAGTTGTAAAGAAGTAAAAGTTTTATAAGATAAAAAGTTTATAAATTGTTAATTAATTAAAATAATAGGTGAGAAAGTTCATACCTATATTTTGCTAAAAATAGAATGAAAAAGGTGGTAAAAATAATAACCTAGGGTTAAGAAAGTAGTAAGGGTATAAAATTGTAAATCTCAATCGAAAGTATCAATTTTAAAGTTAAAATTCAAATTCAAATGTAAATGTTAAATTTGGCAAATTTTGCAAGTCCCAAAAACAGAAGAAAAATCTTCGGACAGAATGGAAATTTTGGCTAGTATATCATAAAACAATAACCAACATAGAAGAAAAAAGAAAAAAGATTTTCCTTCAAAACCAGAAAAGTTTTCGTGAGGAAAAACCGCGGAATACGCGAGGCAGCGCCATAAGCGAACCAAACGTAGTACGACCATCACTCAAGTTTGAGAAGAAAGGAAAATGTATCAGGAATACGATTACGAAAACCGCAAGTTCATAAAAGCAGTCAAAGGAAAACTACGAGGAAAATACGTAAGACAATAGGAGAAAATGTTAGGAGGGGAGATCTAGATTAGCTGATGGCAAGGCCTAACGAAGAAGTTAGTGGGGGTAGTACCAACCTAAAACTTAAAGAAATCAATGCAAGTTGCATGGCAAGATATCGAACAGGGGATGGAAAAATAAGAAAGGCAGTTGGTACTCGGAAGGCGGCAAAGGAGGCTATATAAGTGGAGTACAGCGGGAGCCGCGTACCTATCTAACGATCTAACGACCTATCTACCTATCTAACGATCTATCACTCTATCGCTCTCTCACTCTTTGAGATTTTTCATTAGATCGACGTTGTTAGACGGATCTGCGATGTTATTGTAACGTACTTAGAAGCAGTGTTTTATAAAGACAGCAGTAAGATATGTGTCAATCAAACAGTGAACATTTTAATTAATTATAATATTATGCGATATAATATTTCAAGTAACAGTTTTCATTAAAATTTTATCAAACGTAAATACGAGTTAAATGAACAAAGACAGTGTAAAATCAGTTAGTATTACAGACAGTGGAAAAACGATTGAACAGTTTGAGTGAATTACGCTATAGTTAATTATATAGCGGGCGCGTCAAAAAATCTATAAATGACGTAGTCTACAGGAATCACAGGACTGATGTAATGACAATAACTGGAACCACACATGGACTTTGAAGGACTACTGGAATAAGAAGCGGAAACCAAATCAGGGAAGGCGTTAAACCAAATCAGGGAAGGCGTTAGAAGACATCAGGGAAAGTCAAACCAGGCAAAAGCTGAGACCACGAGAGACGTTCAACCGCACCAACGATAACCGGACTTCAGGGAAGCTGTATTTCCATCAACATTCTTGGGAAAGGTGTTCAGAGTCCAGGGTCGCAGTAATAAAAGGTCTGTCAGAAAAGTTACGATATCCCTTATTAAAATATTGCCTGAGTTAAATTTAAATAATTATTGATACTGGGTTGAGATAAAAAATTAGGTTTTTCAAAACATAAAATTATTAATCTTGTAAATTAAATATATAAAATCATTTTCATAATTAAATAATTAAATAATAAATATTAAAAAGGAAGGAATAATTAAGTATAAATGAATAATAAATGGTTCTACCTAAAAGAGTTAAAATTTATGTAAATAGTAAATTTAGTTTAAAAGTTATGTTTTTGTAGTGGAAAGAACCACAGAGTATTTTGAGTTTTTATTGAATAAATTTTCTTTTGATTTCAATTAATATAATTAATTTACCTTGTTCAAGAGATTCCTATTATCTAAGTATCCTATATGATAAGTTGTTTTCAGTGTATGATCAATATTGAAGGGCGGAAACGCAAAGTTGGCATTTCCAACGAAATTTCACAAAGCACAAATAATTTAATTATTCTAGGTAAAGTTCCACTGTTCTCACTCCTCGGAGATTGTCAAATAAATATAATATTAATTACTGAGCTGAGCAAATTTAAAGTTAATAGTAACTTGAATAACTGGAAGGAATTTAATAAAATATTTTTATTTAAGGTGACTATAGGCATAGTTATCTTAACCAGAGTTATATCACCTAGGCTATTAAAATTAATTTGCCTTAAACTTCCAGTAGGTGATATAATCTCTTTATTCTGTAACAAAGTAGGGAAATCCTACAGACAGACAAGCGTCGGGGCTACATTGCAGAGGTGGCTCCCGAACGTCATAAAAAAGGTCTGTCGTTGCAGGGTTGACGTCGCAAAGTGGGGACAAAAGGAAAACAAACTTCCTCCCCCAGCGTCGTGCAACTCGTGCGTCGTTGCAATATATATATGTATATATATATATATCTTACTATAAGGGCCACTGCAATAGCTCATTTTTCCTATTATGGAAATTCACTAATAACATACAAGTAGACTGAGGCAGCTTCTAATCCGACACAGAAGACAGTAATGCAACTAGCGAAGCAATCCACAATCCAAAGTAGTAAAATACTTTCAAATTCATGTTTTGTGATTTGACAGTGGGGGCAGCTGTTGGTCCGTGGACGCAAGGTCGAGGTTCAAACTCGCAAAGCAGCGCGTAAGCCGGGGCTGGTCACAGATTGCAAACACATTCTATTAATATCTTTCGTACCCTGAGGCAGCTATTCAGCGAGTTCGCGATTAGATAAATTCCCCAAATACTTGGTTGGAAATCTAAAACGAAGTTCAGATGCGTTTTTTTCATTGCACCAATGCAATTAATGTTTCTATTAAAACAAACCATTTTGTTACACAAATTTAACCGTTCTAAAACCCGTGTTGTCTTTATGTAAATTCCAGTAACTGCCTAACATAAAGTACAACTGTATAATATCAAATTCAATAGTAAATATCTAATATTTCTACACCGACCAAACGATAAATTACAATAAACAAACAATTAGGACAAAAGTAATATTTTTAAATAAATACTAGGGGAGTCCCCAGCGTGCTCCGCACGCCTACCCCCGGTGGAACCTTTTAATTACATATGTTATGTTTTATTTATAAAAACGTGTAGGATTAGTAATAATATCAAAACTAAGATGGTAAATCATATTAAATGTTCAAATCAAATTATTTCGTATATTTTATAACAACATTTATAGTAAAGGTTAAAAGAACCAGTAAGGCTCAGGTGTACACTTAATCAAAAACCAAAGCAAAAAGTTACTCACTAGTTTACTATTATGTCTTATTAACATTTAATTATGATGTAACATATTTTTTCTTATTTTTAAATTCCTTAACGCAAGTTTTTATTGTTTGTGTGTGTTGAAACATGTGTTGGTTCAGAATAGGCCTAATTTAAAATATTATTTTGTAGCAAAAGCTGGACATCCGAATCAACTGTATTATGTGTTATTTAAAAATCATTATTTACTTCCACGTAAGCAGCTGGATTAGTTTGTTTCTTATTATAAAAAGCTGGTTTGTATAGACATGTTTTTATAACCTCCTAAATATTATAAACATCATTTTTTATATCCACGAAAGCAGCTGGATTAGTTTGTTTCTTATTGTAAACAGCTGTTTCGTATAGAAATGTTTGTATAACCTCATAAATACTATAAACATCATTATTTACATCCACGAATCAGTTGGATTAGTTTGTTTCTTATTATAAACAGCTGTTTTGTATAGAAATGGTTTTTAAATTCGTTCCATGTTAATCTTGTGGGGAAAACCCAACCTTTGAGATTAGTTCATGCCGTTAAGGATAAGAATTTTTCACATCTAAAACCTTATTGCAAAACTTCGAAATGAGACGAATTTGTTGACAACTCAAACACTAAATTTGGTCCAGAATTAAGGGAGGAGTTGTGTTCACAAAAACCTGCTTCATGTATTATATATAAGGATACTTTTTTAAATGTATGTTTTTGCTAATTGCTAATCCATTAGAAGTACCGACTTATAAATACGTACATATTGAGCTTGAATTATGTGAGATATACTTGTTAGAATAAAACTTAAACGCGTTTTGAACGAAAAAAGTTGCCATCTTCAGTGAAGCACGAGTGGCAATAATCAATCTATAACTAATAGTGTTATAACTAGTAGTTATTCATGCCCCATATCGATACGAAATTAAAAGAGGCTTAGCATAAATTGCGATACATTATCGTATTAGTTGTGAGATTATGTATTCAAGTTTTATTCTATCAAGTATTTTTCAACTCGGGTAAATTAACTTCCGTTATGTTGGTACAAAGTGACGTACTGTAGTACAGTAAACAAGGGGAAAGCTAAGCGAGAGATATTTGTCCAATGCAAATGTAATGTTTGTTATCAGCTAATGGCTGTTGTTTATTGAACAGAATGACTGGTGGTATACGTGCAGGAAGTACCTTCATTAAATCAGTACACTTGGAGCGTATAAATGTCAAACTCTTTCATCGCTGTATAAGTGACATAAACAGAACTTCTCTATAACAATCAGGCATTCAATATTAAAAGGTTGTCTGAAAGTAAAGTAAAGAGTATGTTTGTGTTTTCTCAGTTCCACTTCTGAAATGTACTAGGAAGATGTATAAGGTTAGGCTGGTTTTATGCAAGGCGTTTTGTGTCGCGCAACGTTCCTAGTTCCGTTGAATGAAATGGGAGCATTTATGCACAACGCGCAAAAATGTTTGTCGCCCGAGGGACGCCGTATCCCTAGATACCCGGGACAGATATTTAAAACGCGGATTCCGGGACTGTAGCGCGATCGCTCTATGCACTTTGAGTCAAATGGGTGCGTTTATGCAGGGCGTTCAGCGTCTCGCGAAAGAACAGCGGACAGGTCTCTATATTAAAGACCACTAAAGAATACTGTTGCGTGGCGGCCAATAGGATGGGCGCGCAGTGTTGCCGTATCTACTAGCCTCGAACACTCCTGGTATTTACCGCTCGAGGCTTGATCGCACAGTTTAAAGAATTATAAATGCGTTTAATCAGCCGCGTTCAGTTAGAAGCGTGGAAAGAACGTGACAACGTTGCACTAAGGCGATTGGAGCTTTCAAGGTGTCGGTGTACACAATCCCGTCCCTAAACGGTATTCTTTCGTGGTCTTTACTGTAGTCTCTGCTCTTCATGGGGGTGGATAAGGTACTATTGTTCATTTTACAACCGACAACGTGTTTACATCAGTTCCTTTGCACCATGTGTTGTGTTTATTTTGATAACAAAATTACCAAAATAACAGAACAAAGTAGGTTGTTGAAAAAGTTAAAATAAAAGCTGTACAACACAAAAATCTTCAGTTTTTACAACATTAACAATATACAAATTAAGAGAGCTTTGCATTTTATAAGTTTAGCATTTATAAACATAAACTTTCAGGTCTAGTCAGATAAAACAATTTATTCTTAGAACTATTTTTATCCAATATTTTCTAGACGATTATTCAAAGTGCTGAACTGGAATATACATTAAAATGAAAAGTATAATATTTTTCAAGATCAATGATAATTTTCAACCTTATTTTACTGATTTCTGAACGATTAATGATTTAATGTAACGCGGAACAGTAGTCAAGTCTGTAAATATTATGTCAGTATTTATCCAACATTTCCCATTGGTTCTGATTGATTGTAATGTGTCAAACGCCTTTCACAAGCAAGGCCTTTGTGGAAATACAGTTTGACTAAACGACTCAACATGGGACTACTGCAGATTAGCGTGACCTTCAATTTAACCCATAGATTCCCAACGGGGGCGATACAAGAGCCGTCAGCACTACGAGGTTAACTTCACAACTACTGTCCATTGCAATGTATCAGCTGTACCACCAATCTTATTTAAGAACCCGGCAGTAAAAAACGCGTAAACAAATTGTGAAATGTCATGTCAAGTTCCAATTTTCGGAACGCGCGAATCAAAACGCATTGCATAAAACTAGAGATAGTTATACTAATAGTTCTGTGAAAACAATTTGTGATATAACAAACTGTGGTTTTGAGCTTAGGTTAAAAATAAAGTGTCAGTAATGAAGTAGGAGGTTTAGCCAGTGATAATTATTTTGCAATTTATTCGTGTTCAACTCTAAATACTGTGTGGTGCAACAAAGAAACAAAAAGAATAAGATAATGTAAAGGACTTGGTAAATGCGACGCAACGCCAATCGGGCTCCTCCTCCACGACTCACTCACAGTCACAGCGGCCACACTGACGTAGCGCAGGAAAGAGCAAGACAGCAGATATTGCTCTCTCTGTCTCCCTCTCCATAAAATAATAAGGTTTTATGAAGATATCTAAAGAATAAACGTATAAAAACATGGTTAAAATTAAAAAACTTGGGCGATTTTCACCAAATTTGAAGTTTGCTGCCATTTTGTGAGCTTAAAGTTAAGCCTAGTCCACACTTACAAACATGTTTGCGGAAACATTGTTTGCAAACAGTTTGCTAGTTGTTTTCGTATTTCTTATTTTTGTTTGCCGGATGTTTGCTGGATGTTTTCAAAATGTTTGCAAACATCCGGCAAACAAATGAGAAACATTTTAACTTGTTTCAGCAAACAAAAAACAGTGTTTTCTGTTTCCCATACCAAATGGAAAACACGCAAACATGTAGACAAACAAAGTATTGAAAAATAAAAAAAATGTATGCCTACAGCTCCGATTTGGATGCAGTTTTCTGCATCGTGTACAGATAAATACCAGGAACAAAGTTTTGGGAGAAATACGATCAGTTTTGGGAGAAAGCGGAAATGCATCGCGAGTTCATAAAGTGCATAATTTTTGATACCTCTAAAAATGGATAAAAAGCCGTGAAAATCGGTACTCGGGGGTTTTTCGGGCGCTGATTTCATTTCTGACCATGCAAAATGCCCCCAGTGCACCATTCGTTTTTATCTTTGGAGATACAAGGCTCAACAAAATCTCAAAATCGGTCGGAGTCATCCTAGTAAAGTTTTTGAAACCTGCAAGATCTTCAAGCCTTAAATCAGACAGTAAGTTTTGACCGTAATACGGACCTTCTTCAAGCCATCTGCGAGTACACCATCGCCTTCTCCTAGGTAAGCTAACCTCATTGTGTAGAATTAAATATAAACTAGCACAAGCTAGAAGAACGTCTTCTTCAGTCAACTTCTCGAGAAACACTGCCTAGCTAGTGGGGACACAAAACAATGACAAACATTTGTTTGCGAACTGTTTGCCAACACTTGCGAAACAATTTGAAAACTGTAGACAAACATGTAACAAGAAACAACAAACTGTTTGCAAACAGTTTTTTGTTTCTTGTTTGCAAGTGTGGACTAGGCTTTAGAGATACGGAAAAACATCAAAAGAACAATTTTGTATAACATCAAATTTACTACAAGCAAAATGTTATTAGTTTTTAACATCTCACTCACTTCGCTTGACTCACTTCGTCGGTCAATAAATGCTAGTTTTATTTTACATAGTTTTTAGTCACTTAATAACGGGAATTGATTTATATCCTCGAAACCTCATGAATTGATTTTAGCACACAAATGATGGTTAATGCCCGAATAACTAATAATATTAACATTGAATATTAATCAATATAATAAATTGAACATCCATCATTTATAAATGATAACTTGAAACAGAATATACTTTGGTATAGTGCATCGGTTCCTAACCTTTTTTGCTTTCCGTACCCCGTTAATCAGTATCCTCAGTCTAGGAATGTGTCTGGCCTGAAGGGTGTGTCATCCCTTCTACTTCTCTCCAAACCTGCCTCGGCGATAAAATCGATTCCACAAAAACTGAATTAAATTACATTTTACTAAGAAGGTAGACTGCGTAACGGGCTGCGTCTCACTTTCTTATAGTCTTACCTACTCCTCTCAGACACACTCCAAGATTGAGGCTACCGCACATGTTTAACTAAAATTGTACGCCCATGACATTATGTACATTCCAGCTATCTGTATGTGTATATATACAGCTATCTGTATGTATGTATAGCTCGTCAGTTTTAGCAAGACCTCCACGATGCGCTGGCGGGAGGGAAAAATTTAGGCAAGTGGGGACGCCGTCCGCTGGAGGGGAAGGGACACCACGCTGTTTACTGTCACTCTTTCCGCGACAGCCTTGTTTTCTATTACTCCCAGACCGAAGTGTTACGTTCAAATCTCGGTAATCGACTCAGCTTCTCTATTCCCCCCACCATTCGAATTAACTCCGAGTCTACTGCGCAACTCCAGGTCACGGTCCATCCTAGAAATTATCTACTATACATATATGTATATATTTGTAAGATATACTATATATATTCTATTAAAAAATGTATAGTTATGTTTTTGAGTGAGTTTGGTCTGCTGTGAATATGAATTTATTTTTTAAAACAAGACGAAAAGATGAAACACTTTTTCGAGACATCGGCTCGTGTTTTTTTAAAGCACTCGAAAATGTGACGTTTTTGTCACGCCCATCACGCTGTCACTCTAGGAAGCTCAAAAGCTTTTCAACTGTCCGCAGTAAAATTACGAAGATTTTTGTACTACCACAAGTTTTATAGGACGTCTGTGAGCGCATATATCGTGTCCACAGATAGACAGACACACGGACACAAAATTTGTTATTCCTTTATCGTGTTCAGAGAACTCGAAAACTTTGAGAAAAGTCCAAAAATTGGGAGTGACATTTTTTAGAATTTTCGGAAGATTTAAATACTTCGGCGTTTTAATTCGAGCCGAAGTAATAATGCAAAATATAATTTACAGTTTACTTTTTATCTATTTGACAAATGAATAAACATTTAAGTAAGGATAATAAACGTTAACACAATTATTTTGACATTCTATTCTAGTAAATTACAAACGTTTCAAAAGTTTAGTGGTTTTAGGTTTACAGCGAATGAAAATAGAGATAGGAATTTGAAAACTTTATGTTTTTAATGTGATCCTTGGTCCTGTTTTGTAGCAAGTTAAAAAAAATCTATTTCAAATGTTGAAAAATACACCCTTAAGTCTGGATTTCTCCACTAGTTCAGTTTTAGTAAGTGGTACTAAAACTTGAAGCGCTTTTCAAGTCAGAGGTTCATCGTCATCATTGATGCTTGCCCAGAAATGTCCAAGGCTTATTGTTTTGAAAACCAACTTCGAGGAAGAATCTGTCGGAAGTTCAATAAGTTTCACTTTTTATTGAATGGTAAGCGTAACGGTCTTTAAGTTGTCTTCGCTAAAATGATCTGCAACCAGTTTTCTACGTTTAGGGAAATACTTTTTGATAGAGTCTTTAAGGTTGTTTAGGTGTAACAGTATGTTTAACCGCGTGAGTGGACGGTTCTGCGTCTGCGTGCCAGAACACGGTTATACAAGAAGGATAATTATTAAAACTGAACAGTTTTCCGAATAATATTAGTTAACAAAATAATAAAGTCAATAGTTGTTAACATAATTAAATAAAACCAACAAAGGTCGGTTTGAGTGCTTATTTTAAATTAAAGTTTTGTACTTCATCTAGAACCCGACACGAAGAGTACTTTGATGTGGTAAGTGTGGTTCCCGTTCAACACATATATACTCTTGTCTTCACTAAAGCACGAATTACAACGCAAGGACTGAGTAAGCGGTTACAAGTTCAATGAATGAATGAAGTCCTTTGTAGAACATGTTTAATGAATGACACTGTGGTCACAGATAGGATGTCTACTGTAGCTTGTTGAAATTATAACATAGTTTATCAGAATAAATTATCTCTTCTAATATTATAAAGAGGCAACATTTGTTGGTAGTTTGTATATGGAGGGGGGGGGGGGGGTAATCTCTGGTACTACTGAACCGAAAAAATAGTTTTACTAATGAAAAACTACACTATTCCAGAGTAACATAGGTCATAATTAATTGTGATAAAATCATTTTGTATTTCAATACTTGGACATTTAGTCAGAAAAATGCTTAGGTTAGGCCTAGCCTGATGAACCAACACATGTATTTACATTTATTACCATAGCAACAAATTAAATAAAATAACAGATGAAACAGCTGTTTGCACCAATATTTCCACTAACAGCTACAAACTTTGAAGCAATTATTTGTATTTCTAATCTTTAGGTTAGGTTTTTATGAAAGTGTAGACCTGAGCCTTGCTGGTTCTTTTAAACTCTATTACAACTGCTATTATAAAATGTAAGAAATAATTTGATTTGAACATTTTAACATTATTTACCATCTTAGCTTTGGGGTTATTATTAATCATACAACTTTATTATAAAGAAAACATAACATGATTATGTGAATAGAAGATTCGAGGGAGCACGAAGGGGTTTCCCTTAGTTATAGGGGCTTAATATAATTTGGAGCAGAAGCAAATCCTAAAATATTAAAAGTTTTCAATTTCAATTTGTAACAAATACAAAATAAGGCGTGGCAGTAAATATATAAAATTAGTGCGAATGTGCGATTACTTCTATATTTTGTTGACAGATCTTAAGAAAATAAACGGTACCAGATAGCTGCCACATGCTTTCTCCCAGTTGAAACTTTATACCTTCCCAAGAGTAGCATAGGACATGGTATTTAGAATTGCAAAAGTAGGACATACCATGGAAAATATTAGATGCATGTAACACACATACATATTATATTATTATATTTTAATATATTATTATTATTATTAAAACTATTTGATCAATTTCGAACAAATTTGCACCAAAAATGTCAATTAGGCCTGTATAGATGCACGAAAAAAGGTTTTTAAAAATTTTGAAAAACAACTCCCTTTTTGGCCAAAAACCCCCAAAAATGAGTTATTATTATTATTATTACCTAAACGAGAATTTTTAGAAAGATGCGGTTTTTTGCTAATGGTAGGGTACATTAATGGCTACAAATAAGCCAAGTTTTATCAAAATCGTTTTGAGAAATTTGAATTTTTCTCGTTTTTTGGCAATGTTTGGGGGTAAAACCCCTTAAAACTCAACAATTTAAAAAAGTGAAAAACATTCTTGGAGATATTCCAGAACTACACCTACATACCAAATTTCATTAAAATCGGACAGTTGGTATGGTCTCCAGCTCTGTACACATCCTAATAGACACACGGACAGACATCACAAAAAAACTACTTTTTGGGGTTCAGGGAGCACCAAAACAAATAATTCCACTAAAAATATTTTTGGGTTCAGGGAGCACCAAAACAAATTCAGGAAACACCAAAACAAATAATTCCACTAAAAATATTTTTGGGTTAAGGGAGCACTAACACAAATAATTCCACTAAAAATATTTTTGGGTTCAGGGAGCACCAACAAAGATAATTCCACTAAAAATTTTAATTCGAAAATTTTGACTAAAAACAATACTATCTCCATATACTACGTTCAGGGGGGAGATTGTAAAAAGAATTAATTGACTCCACTTATTTTAATTTAAAAAAAACAGAAATCTTTAAATAAATCTTTAAACTGTCATGAAGTAACCAAACATATCAAGTATCATAAGTAAATATTGAGCTTGACTTTTGGGAAGAATATAAAACTTGAACATATAATCTCACAACTGGAAAGTGTATTAACACAAAACGCGTTTCAACGACAAAGTAGCCATCTTCAGTGATACACGAGGTACGATATCAAACTATAACTAACCCATACAACTGGTGGTATTCAATTTATTCTTTAATATTTCAATTCTGGGAAAAGACACCGCACAATACGACAAAAAAAGCATTTGCATATGCGGAACGAAACCGTTACCAAGATAGTAGAACGTTAAATTTATCGTATGGGGGAATTTGCTAGTTACTAAAATGTAATGAAAACTGTGATTTTACAAAACACAAGGGCTAATGCTAACCATAATCATGAGCATATACACCAAGACTTATTTAAGAAATAGTAACTACGTAATTTAAGAATATAAACGAATTGTAATTGCTTCAACATTTAGTTGTTTTGGTAGAGAAATGATGTACTAAGTTTTGTTGCGGAATCTGCAATAATTACACAAATATAAAGCTGTTCACAGACTTTCGAGACACCATGTATATAACACACTATATGCCTAAATAGTTCTGTATAAAAACGAATATGACATTTCAAGAAATGAAACCAAAACGTACTCGAGAGAATTATTTCTGCCTGAAGTAATACAATAGCCGAGTGTAAATATGATACAACAATAAAAACAGCATTCTTCTCCAGAGTGTCGACATAGAATACAAACTTTTGCACTGTCCCAGTTATTTGTTGCGGATTTTATAATTAAATTTATTGCAAACTATACTGTATCGTCATTAATAAACATCACCTGTGTTTTAAACTTTAATCTTATACTCCGTGAGGTTTAATCAAAGTTATAGTTTATACTCGTAGAACTATTTACACGTAAAGTATGACATTTTTAATCTGTTATTTTATTATTTAGTTGGAAGTTTTCAGTTTGTCGTTATCTCTTGAAACGTAATTAATCTAACTTTTATATGTTTGAATAAAAAACATGTTTCATACTATGCGAATAAATAGGCGAAGTTTCAACTATACATTTTCTATATATTTTGGGATTAATAAAAGTGCATGTAGGCCTACTTCAAATAGTTTTACTAATAAAAAGCTAAACTATCCCTGAGTAACATAAGCTATAATTTATTTTGATAAACACATTTTTTTATATCAATATTTGTAAATTTAGTCGGAAAAAATTCTTAGGTTAGGCCTAGACTGATAAATCAACATATGTGTATTTGTATGTATTACCATAGCAACCAATTGAATAAAATAAAAGATAACAGCTGTTTGCTGTAATATTTCAATTAACAGTTAATTTCAAACTTTGTACTGTTTTTCTAACTATTAGGTTTTTTTTAAAGTGTGGCCTAAACCTTGCCCCTATAAACCTTTATTATAACTGCTGTTATAAAATATAAGAAATAGTTTGATTGGAACATTTAACATTAATCCTACTCCTTTGATGTAAAGAAAATATAACATGATTATGGTTATAAAAATAAATAACCTTTTCTCCCGGTACGAGTACTATTACAAAGCGGTAAGACTTGTTTGTTTGTATGAAGAGGGTAATCTCTGGAACTATTAGACCGATAATATAGTTTTACTAATAAAAAGTTACACTATCCCTGAGTAACATAGGCTATAATTAATTATCATTAAACAACCCCTAAAACAAAAAATTATTAAGTGTTATAACCTAATTTCCTTAAATCTAGGGAGCTTAAATTTTTCCTACATTTATTTCTTAGAAGATGCATAGAAAAATTAAACTAGATTTGCATTTTGTCGTGTGCTTGTAAGGGGCGAAAGAAATTGTGATAAGAACCAATAAAACAACAAAAACGAATTGTTATATTTTCCTTAAAGTTAGTGAGCTGAAAACTTGTACATTTATGTAATCCAATAATCGGAAGCACGTTTTTTGATAGGAAGTAAGAATTTTTTCAGATTTTTCGTACGAGAATGGATGTTTTTTGAGTTTTTTTTGCAAATATAAATGTAGGATGTTATTCTTCACATTTTGTTTTTTTTAAGCGACCTTAGCTCGCTTGGTTCCCCCAAAATCGATCAAAACGTAAAATACCATAGAAGTACCCGGTACAAAGCCATGTGCTGGATCCTACAGTGAGATTGGCGTTCGAAGCACGCAATGCATTGTGTATTGGAGACATTCCCAATATGCGGAATGACGTGCGAAGCAAGCAATGCATCGTGTATCAAAGATTCTCCCAATAAGCGGAATGGCGTGCGGAGCACGCAATGCTTTGCGTATCTTCATACTCCCAATATTCGGAATGGCGTGAGAACCATTTTGCAGCTATTCAGCAGCGTCGTGAGTAGACCTATTTCCCAAATTGTTGGTTGAAACCCTAAAACATAGGCCTATAAACTTAATTTCGGCAATTCGCTCAACTCACGTCAGCGGTTCAGCTGCGTGGTCGAATTATTATTATTTGCGTCTAACGTGTAAAATACTGTTCGTAGAAAATAGTTTAGGTAACATGTACTTATAGACGTGGAAAGCACCTTTGATGTGTGTGCGGAAATCGTGTTTTTGCGCATAGCTGAACATGTACGTAAACCATAGATTGATTCGCACGAAACTCACCATACGTGTTTGGACCAGTGAACTTCCAGTAATTTAACCGATATTTCATTCATTCATTCATTTGTATCTGCGAGCGCAGCGACGGGTTACTGTTTAATAATTGCTTCAATTAGTTGTGGCATTCTGTTTTGAAGATTTGCTCTATCAAGTATATCTTTTCACAAGACAAGCTCAATATTTACTTATACTATGAGAAGAATATAGGTGAACTAGCTGACCCGTACGGCGTTGCCCGTGGTGGTTGGTATTTTCAGTCTTTTTAGCGTAACTTTATTATTTTTAAGTGTTCAGTCAGTGAGTGGTATTTGGCTTTTATATATATCGATCTTAAATAATAAGAGCACTATTGTCATAATAATAAAAGATCTGAAATTATGATTTTAGTAACTTTGATCCCCCGAAACCCCTCCTAAAATTTCGAAATTTTGCATTCTTCTTTTTTTTAATGAGCACCTATGGCCCTAGAGGAAGCTACATACCAAATGTCATTCCAATCTTTTTTTTATTTTATTTATTTATTGTTTCTAAACAGAATTAAATACAGTTGTATTTTCTTCCTTTTCTATTTTTACATAACTCTAAATATGACAATAATATTAGCTAACTTAAAATAACAAGAATTATAAAACAACTACAACAGAATGTTACAAAATAAAATACACATATATAAAATAACCAATTCTTTCAAGAAAGAAAATACTTAGCCTTAAGAAAACGCAATATGGGGCCCCTAAGGCTATTCGCCTGCTTAGGGGTTCCTGTTCGATAATTTTTGAGAAATCGTGATTTAGTCATTTTTACCCCCCAAACGCCCCCAAAATTTACAATTTTTGCAAACCCTTTCTTAGTGAGCACCTATGGCCCTAGAGGAAGCTACATACCAAATTTCATTCCAATATGTTCGGTAATTTTGGAGAAATCGTGATTTAGTCATTTTTACCCCCCAAACCCCCTAAATTTTCCAATTTTTAAAATCATTCTTTAGTGAACACTTATGTCCCTAGAGGAAGCTACATACAAAATTTCATTCCAATCCTTTCGGTAGTTTTGAAGAAATCGTTTTTTAATAAATTTGATCCCCCCCAAACCCCCCATAAAATTTCGAATTTTTGCAAACCCTTTCTTAGTGAGCACCTATGGCCCTAGAGGAAGCTACATAAAAAAAATAATTTCAATCCGTTCGGTAGCTTTTGAGAAATCGTGATGAGTGAGTCAGTGAATGAGTGAGTGAGTGAGTGGTATTTCGCTTTTTTATATATACATTAAATCAAATACTACTTAATAGGTTCGTAACTAATAGGTGTAGCAGAGTTCTAATTGTAAATCAAATGTCTGAAGTAAATATAAAGTTTCAGAAAAGTTTTTCCTTAATACTCTTTATTAAACGCAAGCGCGTAGTATTTCCAGTTAAATGAATCCAGAAAGGCCGCCATTACCTATAGTAGTGAATGCAATTAATTATTTCTATTTCGTCGTTGTACATTTACAAAAGAAAAAGTATTTCCAGATCGTAACTTATTAGGCAAATTAATTAAAATCAACTTCATGGTTTATGAAATCAACTAACTTATTGTCCCAGACATTTTTGTTGTCAACTAAATTTGTTAAATTGTAGGTTAGTTAGAACCAATTATTTAACTTAGACTCAAGGTCACAAACAATATGTTTAGATCGTGATATTCGCTATAACGTTGTATCGATGAAATACACCGGTCAAAATTATTACTCACTTAAACAGCTGTTTGAGACGGTTCTGAGAAATCTGATTAATTCTGTTCTTATTCCTCAAGTGACTAGCTCGCTCCAACTCAAATTGTAACTTTAATTGAATTTGTTGACCAAAGTAAGCACGACTTTGTTTTACATTAAAGTAGTTACTCTGGGTAAATACATTGTAACGTTTGTTTTCTATAAAATGTATATTCTATTGCTACAATTAATTGCGTGAATTTAAAGTAATGAATTAATTAATTGTTGCCTTTATTTAGAGCAATATTAGGACTTTAACGTCATCTCTTTCTACCAAACCTTAAAATGTATTACACAGACCTGCAAAATATAACTAACGTTACAATATCTATATATTTAACTAACTATATATATCCACTCACTCACTCACTAACTGACTCACTCATCACGATTTCTCAAAAACTACCGAACAGATTGAAATTAAATTTGGTATGTAGCTTCCTACATAGGGCCATAGGTGCTCACTAAGAAAGGGTTTCAAAAAATTATAAATTTTAGGGGGGTTTGGGGGGATCAAATTTATTAAATCACGATTTCTTCAAAACTACCAAACGCATTGGAATAAAATTTCGTATGTAGCTTCCTCTAGGGCCATAGGTGCTGACTAAGAAAGGGTATGAAAAATTTCGAAATTTTAATAGGAGTTTGGGGGGATCAAAGTTAGTAATATCATAATTCCAGATCTTTTATTATTATGAAAATAGTCCTTTTATTATTTAAGATCTATATGTATATAAGCCAAACACCACTCACTGACTGAACACTTAAAAAGAATACAATTACGTTAAAAGGACTGAAAATACCAACCACCACGGGCAACGCCGTACGGGTCAGCTAGTAGAACAAAAAACTATAATCATTATTGTGCCTCACCTAAGAATGATTTGCACCAAATTCCAGCTCTCTAGCTTGTAGAAAGAATGGAAATTACATTTATTGTATACAGTAACAGATTTTAATTCCTTAGACTGTAGCGATCAAAATATATAAACATTCGACATAATGTAATTATACTGTTTGCGAATATAGCTGATAAAACTAGTGTATACATTAGACAATACAGGACCTTTAATTATTAGGTTAAGGGTCAACAGACACATAGATTATTGTCTTTGGAATATAATTTGATTTTAAATTACGATAGATCTTATTCTTCAATACTTTGAAGTTAATTATTGTTTTCATTTACTAATAAACATTGCTACACATAATTTTCATTTGAACTTTGAGAAATCCAATTTAAAACACGGACTGTACACGAACAAAATATTGTATGCAGAAATACTGATAGTTTTTAAAGCGTTGATTAGGCTACGAGTTAAGGCAAATGTGTCTGCAAAAACATACTGTATATTGACTCTGGTGGTAATATAACATTTTGTGGCAGACCAATTAACAAATTTGTAAAACAACTGTGAAAATATCCACTTTAAACATATACATACGTACATTTTGATTTAAACATTATTATAAAAAACCACCGTTTAAATAGTTTCAACTTTTTAAAATTATGAAAAAAGAAATTCTAAACTAAATTTCCATTGACTATGACAATACAACGGACACTACTGACAACTTGACACAAATACAACTTTACTGTTACCAAGTGCAAGGTCAGATATGTTTTTAAACATTGCTGACAAAAAACTAATAAAAACTAAGGGTGTAATCATAGAGGTAAAATCTACCTTAAATGGAAATGTTTTTTAAATACAGCTCCAACTATGTGATTTACTAGTAAACCCCCGTGAAAAAGCACAGGCGGATTAATTAGATACGGTAATCACCAGATATACATAATTTATACAAAAAAACATTTGTATTTAAAAACAACATATACCTACCTAAGTATGCTGACTGGGATTTTTAACTTGGTAAATGTGTACAATTATAAGGATTATAAAACTGTAGGCCTATTTGCTAAAAAATGGTATTTGTGTACGTTATTATATATTTAAAGAAATATATTATTGCTTTTAATTGCTTTTTATTTCATATTAATAAATTGAATGATTTAGAAGTTATTAATATTATAGTGAAGAAATTAATAATAGAATATGTTTATATGTTTTACGAAGATGAACGAAGGTTTTCGAAGCTAAACGAATGGCTATTTCTTCTTTAATTCTGTATAAACCAATATTTTGATGATAAAAGGTTGTATTTGTACACAGTTTATAACCTCAAAGCAAATATTATAACGCATTAAAGCATACATTAGTTCTATAACTCAAATTAAAAAAAAAAAAAACTTTGTAAGAAATTATGATTGAAGTTGTAAACATAACCCCAAAGTATAATCTACACTGGGTTTGTTTAAGTATTACAGGTGATGGGTGAAATCAGCTGTTACATTATATGAAACTCACGTACGTACGAATGTATGTACGAGTATAAAGCGAATGTGTGTTTCTTTGTCCTCTATAGCTTCATAAACTATTCGACCGATTTAACTAAAAATTTAACAGTTATACATATCATCGCAAGGAGTGTTTAGACTTTACAGTCTAAGGGTTTGAAATGGGGTTGCTACACCTATGCAATAAATATAAATTAGACTAACTTCCTACAAGCTATAAACCTAAAATTATGTACTATTCTTTTTTCCTGAGTAATATGAAAAACCATTTGCAATTTGATTACTTAAGTCAAAAGGATAAGTGGGATAAACTACTCTTAAAATTAAATAATAAACAATACACTTACTTTTCCTGTATGGTTAGAAACTACTCAACTATTTTCATTACAGCATTGGTTAGATAATTATGGTGACAACAATCAAAGAAATTAAAATTGAGCAGCTACATATAGACAACACAAATAAATTGCCCTTTCTGAA
The DNA here is from genome assembly GCA_018207615.1 of Philaenus spumarius. Lineage (NCBI taxonomy): Eukaryota > Metazoa > Arthropoda > Insecta > Hemiptera > Aphrophoridae > Philaenus > Philaenus spumarius. The sequence goes on along the minus strand of JAGFPH010003114.1, from coordinate 87,115 downwards.
AGATATATAACTAAATTTGTGTAATATTATGCTTAAGTGAAATTAAAACCGTTAGAAATTATATATAACTTAAGTCAAAGTAATAAAATGGGATAACTGCTCTTAAAATGAATTAGTTATATGTTTCATGCGCACCTGCTCTGATTATAAGAATCTTATTTAAACCACAAGTCACTTAGCAATTTATTTCTCATTACACTCACTGAATTGCATTTGATAACTTAATCTAATCATATATATTATACAATAAAATGAAGTAACAGCGAAACATTTCCGGGTCTACTAGTGTGTATATATTAATCAAACAAAAAATACCTTCTCCAACTGAATGATCTTTAGAGCCTGCCTTTCCCAATTACACTTCGAATTAGAAATGATTACCTTTGTTGAAGTAATTGAATCACTTAGAGCACGAACAAGAATGTAATAAAGTCAGGATAAAGTTCTAGGCTCGCAATTCGAACACTTACAATAAAGGCTTAACATCCCCCCCATTATACCATTCTTACTTTTATAGGCCATACAGACCCACTACTTTGTTGAATTGAATCGATCATCCTTGTGGATACACTTTCATTTGACTTTATACCTTATAGCTGATTCAGAAAGTTTTGATAGTAAAAATATTTCAGTGACATTTATAGACAATGGAATCCGAAGTGGTGCTATAATCATTTAAAAAATTGCAGACACTTTAATGTTGTATATTTATGTTATAATTTTGTATGTTTCATGTTATAAATTACTAATATCGATTGTTATAATTTAAGTCTCACTAAATGTATAATTTATACAATTAAATACGTGGAAATACATATAAATATTTATACAAATGTATTTATTCTCATTATAAATATATATTTTAGTAAAAAAATCTGATTAATTTTTCACAGCTTATTAAAGTTTGGTGCAAACGATAATCTAAAACTATAATAAAATCCAAACCAAAAACTATAAGCGCAAAGTAATAAATAGTAGAAAATAGTAAAATCCAGACAAACTTAAAAAGTTGCAAACACTTGTTAAATTTAAGACTGAACATAAATAAAAATCACTTTTAAATATATAAAGAAAAACTAATAACACCATAGACATGTAACCGACGAATAAGGAATGAGAACTATACACTTAAAGTAAAATAAATAATAATTAAGAAAAACTGTTAAACACATCAACGAAATTAACAAACAAAAAACACTACAGTAAAACACAAAATAATATAAAGTTACACGAAATAAAAATAGTTTTACTTGTTAACTAGTTGTCAACAAAATTCTTAGTTGCTATAACAACCGAAAAGGGCTTTTGCCCTTAAGGCTCGGCGCCCTACATTCAAAACGGCGAAGTTGGGTACCAATTTCGATGTTAAATAACCAAAACATACCTCCACTATTAAGCATATTTTTGTCAAAAAACGAAAGCTGTCTTTTTTTCTTTAAGTAAAATAGATTGTGGTTGCTACGGTTTTTTTGCAATATTGTTTTTTGCTACTGAGTAAAAAATTAATAAAGTTTACTATTTTTTACTACTTATATGATACGTTTATGAAAACAATAAAACGGGTTTTGAAAATGTATTCAGAAATCAACATCCGCATATGACAATACTTCAAAATGAAACCAAATTTTTAAATTTATTCCACGAAAAAAATGACTTATTCTGTAGCATTGCTCTTATGGGAATCAAATTCAATATGGCGGACAGGGTAGCGCCCCCTTAAATAAAATGTATACCCTAGATTAAGGGTGAAAAGTAAGACATTTGTCATTGTATATATATGTTGTGTTTAAGTGTTGTAAGTAGTCTACTATTATGTATGTTGACTAGGAACCGCGATGGACGCCATACCCCTCAATAGGGTAGGTAGTCTACAAACCAGTGCGGTGTATTAAATTAGTTGTTGGTTGTGAACACAAAATAACTGCAAAACTCACCACAACCGTTTGAAGGCATTTAAGTTTTTTTATTATTTAACAAATTTAAAGTAGTAAAATGACACACTTTTAACCTTCAAATTGATGTGTATGTTACGAGCGTTTGTTGAATGGTTATCACAAATTAAGGGTATATTTTTAGACAAAAGTTCTCGAATTTAAATAACATGGGGTAGTTTTCAAACGCCAGTTTTTTTTTATACAGATATATTCTTGGTTTTTGTATTTTTCTGTTTGTCTAAAATGACATTTCATTTCTACAAATTGTTTGCAAAATAATGATGTAATAGCCCGATAAAGAAATTTCTTAGATAATTAATTAATTACTGGGTGTTTGAAAAGTCTGCAAACGAGTCTTATGTGATAAAAATTACTAAATTTGTTCACAGACATAAAAGAGCCACTTTTACTTTCTCACTATACTATAATATAGAGAAAGTATAGTGATCGCAAACAAAAATCGATGTTGAGATGTTTGTGGAAATATCCGCTTTGGGACCCCCTGAGTTAAAAAAAAGTGATTTTCACAAAATGTCTTTCTGTATGTCTGTATGTATACAAAGCTAGAGCAAAAACTATTCGATCGATTTCAAACAAATTTGCACCAGACATGTCAAGTAGGCCTTTAGAGATGCACGATAAATGGATTTGAAATTTTTTGAAAAACAACCCCCTTTTTGGCAAAAAGCTGTTATTATTTTTTTATAAAAAAACGGCTCTAACGATTTTGATAAAATTTTTCTTATTTGTAGCCTTTAATGTACCCTACCATATGCAAAAAACCGCATCTTTCTAAAAAATTCTCGTTTAGCTATTAATAATAATAATAACTGATATTTTGGGTGTTTGGCTATAAATTGAATTGTTTTTCAAAAGTTTTCAAAATGAGGTGCAAATTTGTTTGAAATCTATCGAATAGTTTTCTCTCTATATAATAATAATTATTATTATTAGTTAAATCTCCTACTTTAATAAATTACCTCTCCTGCCCCAACTACAATTATGAAGTCACAGTGAATCTGTTTAATAATTGAAATATGTTTGTGAGAAAGTATGTGCCAGTCCCTGGTACCGTTTATTTGGTAATTTTTAAATTTTTGTACACCATCTTGGATCCGCCATCTTAAAATGAACTTCAATTTTTCAAATGGGAAGGTAGTCGTGTTATACATGACATTAATGTAGTTTTTGACGAACAAACTATGGTCAAACCCGTTTTTCAATATCTAAATCTGTTTTTAAGTTATCTTCAGTCAAATGAGGGAAAACACCAAATCGTGGGTCAAAATAAGCTAAGAAAATACGCACAGCATATTACTATAATTCTTTTACAACTTTAAAAGTTTATTTTTTAAATATAAATAAAATACTAATTTTGTAAGTGACGCCTTTACCAAGGATTAGAGCAAATAAATAATGTAGAAAAAAATAAGCGAGGTCAGACTGTAAAATCATTTTGCAAGACAACAAATATAAAATGATTTTTTTAAACAGATATTAACAAAATAAAATGACTAAAAAGAAGAAAATAACTTAAAAATAACTAAAAAAAATAAGTTCAGTACAAAATGGCTGATCCAAGATAGCTTACCCAAATTTCAAACTCACCAAAACGTGTTTTTTCTCTTAGCTTTGAATAACTACATTTATTTTATAGCTATCTCAAAAGACTCGTACATTTTGAGATACTAAACCGTTCCCAGACTTTTCAAACACCCTGTATCTTAATGTCCATCCTGTAATTTATTATGCTCGCAAACTGTTAACTTTTTGTTGAAACATTATGCTGTTAATTTGTATTACCGTTGGTTAGAATGAGTTTAAAATAGCACCTTCGGCAACCCCGGTTAATAATTTAAATCAAACTAAAACTTAACAATATAACTAACCTTCAAGTAAAACAAATTTATGCAAACATAGTCGTGTGTACTTAGGTCAATAAATTGTATTAATGTTTCACGTCTGTTAAAGTAAACTGGATTGTTTAAAGTAAATGCTATTAATTGTGGGCTCGTTTTCACTCTTTACTGAAGAGCAACGTGAATGCAGTTGAAAGCGAGCGAAGAAATGTCTCAATTAGATTAGGTATTTTGTCTAAACCGTTTTAAACCCTCTCCGAAAACAGAGGCGTGTATCCGTCTGTGGCATAATAGCTCCCAAACAGATCATGACAGATTTTTATGTAATTTTAACCACAGTAACAATACGCATCCATTTTGCTTTTCAAATTTTTTTTTAAATCCCATTCATTTGTCACGTAATTTATATTTTTTAAAATACCAAGTGTGAACGGTTTTGAAAACAAAAAAAAATACATTTTTTTTTTTTGGGGGGGGGGGGGGGTTAAAGGCGAAAAACCTGGGTGGTTATCATCGCCTAAAATCAACTCCTATAAAAGCGAGTGTACATGTATACGTACGAGAGTTACATATAATATAACACACTGATTTAAATAAAAACCCGAACCCCAAAACAAGGAACAAAAACAATAACTAAACAACTAAATTGTAAGTTAAGTTTAATACGTTACCCTTATGTACATTTCGTTGACATGGTCATCATCCTCAGAGTTGTTTTTAAACTGTATTAAACATAACTTACAATTTAGTTGTTTAGTTATTGTTTTTGTTCCTTGTTTTGTGGTTCGGGTTTTTATTTAAATCAGTGTGATTTTGCCGCCACAGTGATCTTTTATTTGTTTAATAATATAACAGCTGATTTCACCCATGATCTACAATACTTAAACAAACCCAGTGTAGATTATACTGTGGGGTTATGTTTACAACTTCAATAATTATAATTTCTTATGAAGTTGATTTTTTTAATAACTAATGCATGTTATAATTAGTTATAATATTTGCTTTGAGGTTATAAACTGTATATAAATACAACCTTTTATCATCAAAATATTCGTTTATACAAATTTAAAGAAGAGATATCTATTTGTTTAACTTCGGAAACGTTCGCACATCTTCGAAGAACATATAAACATATTCGCTTATTAATTTCTTCACTATAATATTAATTACTTTTAAGTCATTAAAATTTAATATAGCAATATGTAATAAATAAAATTTATTTATTTTAAATATGTTTATATTTGTTTAAATATATAATATATATAAACACAAAATTTGAACAAATATTCCTACAGTTATACAATTCATATATATTGTATACATTTACCGAGTTAAAAATCATCGTCAGCATAGTTAGTTAGGTGTTGTTTTTAAATAGTATTTTGTATAAATGATGTATTTCTGATGTGTATCAATAATTAATCCGCCTGTGATTTTTCATGGGGGTTTACTAGTGAATAATTAAAAGTGAATCGCAAACCGGATCCGCAATTTTGTAGAGAATATTCGGTTTTTTCCAGCACTAAATTACAAAAGATGGATTTATAAAACGGTTTGAAATGAGGCGATGGCGAAGCGCTCAGCTGCAAGAAATTGCATTGTTTAGATAACGCTGTAGACGCCGGTTGTTTCTCTGTTACTGGAGCAGACCCGGTGAAATTAAAACGCATTCCGCAATCGAATTACTGGGGTTAGTCGTGTCTATTTTGTTCTCTGTGTTACATTAGTTATATATATATGTCGTCAGGCAGTCGTAATTCTCATGAAATTATAAATAATTCGACCACTTAGCTGAACCGCTGACGTGAGTTGAGCAAATTTCAAAAAAAATAGTTTATAGGCCTATATTTTAGGGTTTCAACCAACAATTTGGGAAATAGGTCTATTCACGACGGTGCTGAATAGCTGCACAATGGTTCTCATGACATTCCGCGTATTGGGAGTATCTTCAATACACAATACATTGCGTGCTTTGCACGCCATTCCGCATGTTAAGATTACCTTCAATACGCAATGCATTGCGTGCTTCGCATGCCAACCACACGGTAGAATCCATTTCATGGCTTTAAACCGGGTATTGCCTACTTCTATGGTATTTTACGTATTGATCGATTTTTGGGAACCAAACGAGCTATAAGGTCGCGTAAAAAAGCAAAATGTGCAGAATAACATCTCACATTTATATTTGTAAAAACAACTGAAAAAAATCATTCTCGTAGGAAAAATCTCAAAAAATAGTTACTACTGGTCAAAAAACGTGCTTCCGATTGTTGGATTTTTTTGGCTAACGAACTCGTCCGAGTGACGTAGACAACCAACATGTGTATCAAATTTGAACCAAATCGGACTTAAATTGCGGCCGCTAGAGTGCGAACACATATATACATATACGTAAAATTTTTAATGACACCCCCAAAACGTGTTCTGGCGACCACGATTGGTGCTCATTTGCTACTCCCGACCTTGGGTCTTACCATAAGGGCCACACTGCAATAGCTCATTTTTCCTATGGAAATTCACTAAATAAGGTATTATTAATATTACTAGTATTAACTGAATATTATTTCAGTAACCGAAACTAAACCAATTTTACAAACGCGTCAACTGTTTCAAATGTTTCATTCTCCTTTGTCTAAACAATACGTTTCAAGCCATGAATAATCAAATGTCATGCTCCAATAGAAACTGCTCTTCAACCACATCTAGCAGTTAAGAGTAGAACTAATGCAACTGTTTCATTCAAAGTAAGTTTACTTTGGTTGTTTTAGGTGCATAAACTAAAACTAAATATGTTTTCAGTATAAACTTTAGTGATTGTGTTTAGTTAAATACAGTTTGCTTTAGTTCTAATAACAAGAGAGATGGTTTAAACAAGCTGTATAAAATAACAAAAACAGTGAATCAGTATTTGCTGTGAGCAATGGAAGTTATTGAAATTAGTTGCGTTGCAGATTGAAAGTAACACAGACAGTTAAAACTGTTGATTTTTAATGTTCCAGTTATGTTCTTTTAATTTCGTTTTATTTTTATTTTCTTGACGTACCGTTTGAATTTTAAAAACATCTTCAACCTTGAAGTTTAAAGAAGCATTTAATATGGGCTGAACATAACATTAGGTTGTATTAGGTTGTACGTATAATATGTGCTGACTGTTTTTGAGTGGAGCGGTCTTTCTCAAACCCTTTCCGAGTGGTCATACTAAACCGAGAATGGTTATAAGGATAGAAGACCACTACTAAAGTGTGAGTTCGAGCGGCATACAGATGGCTCAAATTAAAGTTAAATGTGTAATATCTTTGGACAGCTAAACCATTAAATAATTCGTACACGCAGCTTCCAAAATTACGTTTATATATGTTTTATTAGGGTTTCAACCAACTATTTTGGAATTTGGTCTACTCAGAAGCCTTTCAGCCACACAGCTTCCTTAGTGTATGAAATATACAGGATGCCAATTAAGTCTGGGACCGGTTTAATATTTCGTATATAAAGAAAATGTGAAGGTATATGTGATTGAGGAACCTACTCTATGTAAAAATACTATTTTATTAAGATATAAAAAATTATCCGCCATCTTGGATCCGCCATTTTGAATGTAATTTAGTTTTTTTAAATATGAAGGTGGTCATGTGATACTAACTTTATTTCGATGTAGAATTTCAAGGAAAAATCAACGGTGAAATTTGCACATCCATATATTAAACCATTAAAAATGGCGGCCAAAAAACGACGAAATCGTATTTTCGTATCGTATCAGAACCCATCCCCCGAAATTAATAAATTTAGTAGTAAAAATTAATACTAGGTTTAAAAAGTGCAAATTAAATTATAAATTAGACAACAAAACAGAGGATCCAGCAACATATTTTACATCATTGTGCATTGCATGCATACTGATATTTAGATTTGCTGGATTAAATTACAACGTACAATACACATGGATGCAGAAGGTTATAGCCTTACTCTCTTGTGAGCTTGGTATGATCTATTAAATAAGAAAACTATGAAGGTTCAGGGAAAATACTTTACTCTAACAAAACACGCAATGCATTGTGTATTGAAAATACTTCCAATACGGGGGTTTGGCGTCGAATGCACTGTGCGTCGGCCGCTTCTCACAATGTTCAGTGTCCAGCTCACATGTCCGTCATTAACAGTGAACGTGTTAAAAGGGTTTAAATTCAAATTCCCGGTCCTGACCTGACCCACTCCGAAATGTTTTCCTGGCTACGGCATTGAAATAATCTCCTTTATTTATTTGTTTAGATAAAAACTGAAAAACGTTTTATTCCAGTAAGAAAAATCTAAAAAAGTGCAAACACATACACACATATATATACATAAAAATTTTAATGACACTCCAAAACGTGTTGTGCGAACCATGATCGGTGCTCATTGACATCTTCCGATATTAGGTCTCTCCACGAGATCTTTCGTATTGCAATTCAATAATAGTTTTTTATTCTTAATCCCTGACATTTTTACCCACTTAAAATAATCACAAATACACAGATGCATTTTACTCATGAATTCGTGATTCAATTTCAAAAACATTTAGTTTAGTTTTCGCAAAAATAACACACTCTTTTACAGCCCATACTTTCAATGTCCCCTTCCCTACTGTATCCTTTTTGGCGTACACCAGGTCTTTTCTTAAAGTTTTCACACCTACATACTTTTTAACGTACTGTTGATTAAAATGATTTTAGGTGTTGAATATTCATTAATGGATAAAAAATACAAATATATACACTCATCTATAAAAGTCTGTTTAGATAATAAATCCTTATTTACATGTAATATACTGCTTCCCATAAAATCTGTAATGTGAAAAAATAGTTGTTAAGGGACAAACTAACTCTGATAGAGCAAAACATAATCTACTGTTAGCCTCTATCTATATTTAATGGACGATGTTGGAAATTATTTGGTTACTAGGGTAAACCCCTGCGTGCACCGCACGCCAAACCTGCCAAGTGGTCATATATTATACGGAATTCAAACAACAAAATATAATTTATATTTTATCTATACTAATATTATGAAGAGGTAAAATTTGTTTGTTTGTATGTAGGGGGTAATCTCTGGAGAACTCCTGAACCGACTGAAAAAAATAGTTTTACTAATACAATAAACGGTACCAGGAACTGGCACATACTTTCTCACAAATACATTTAAATTACTAAACAGATTCACTGTGACTTGTAGGGTGGGGTAGGAGTTTTTTTATTAAAGTTGGAGATTAACTAATAAATATTATTATTATTATTATCTAGAGAGAAAACTATTCGATCGATTTCGAAAAAATTTGCACCAAACACGTCAATTTGGTCTTCATAGATGCACGTAAAATGGTTTTGAAATTTTTTTTTAAACAACCCGCTTTATGGCCAAAAAACCCCCAAAAACAGTTATTATTAATATAATTATTAGCTGAACGAGAATTTTTAGAAAGATGCGGGTTTCGGTATATGGTAGGGCACATTAAAGGCTACAAATAAACCAAATTTTATCAAAATCGTTAGAGCCGTTTTTTAATAAAAAAAAATAATAACTGATTTTTTGGGGGTTTTTTGGCCAAAAAGGGGGTTGTTTTTCAAAATTGTTCAAAACCCTTTTTCGTGCATCTATACAGGCGTACTGGACATGTCTGGTGAAAATTTGGTTGAAATCGATCGAATAGTTTTCTCTCTAGTTTTGTATACTTTAATTAAAGTAGGCGATTAACTAATAAATATTATTATTATTAGCTAGAGAGAAAACTATTCGATCGATTTCGTACAAATTTGCACCAAACACGTCGATTAGGTCTTTATAGATACACGTAAAAAGGTTTTGAAAAATTTTGAAAAACAACCCCCTTTATGGCCAAAAAACCCCCAAAAATCAGTTATTATTATTATTATTAGCTAAACGAGAATTTTTAGAAAGATGCGGGTTTTTGTATATGGTAGGGCACATTAAAGGCTACAAATAAGCCAAATTTTATCAAAATCGTTAGAGTCGTTTTTTTATAAAAAAATAATAACTGATTTTTTGGGGGTTTTTTGACAAAAAAGGGGGTTGTTTTTCAAAATTGTTCAAAACCCTTTTTCGTGCATCTATACAGGCGTACTGAACATGTCTGGTGCAAATTTGGTTGAAATCGATCGAATAGTTTTCTCTCTAGCTCTGTCTACATACAGACATACAGACATAACATACATACATACATACAGACATACATACAGACATACAGACAGACATTTTGTAAAAACCACTTTTTTGGACTCAGGGGGTCCCAAAACGGATATTTCCACAAAAATCTCAACATCGATTTTTTTTGCGATCACTATACTTTCTCTATACTATAGTATAGTGAGAAAGTAAAACTACACTATCCCTGAGAAACATAGGCTAGAATTCATTTTGATAAAAACATTTTTTATTTCAATATTTGTAAATTTAGTCGGAAAAAATTCTTAGGTTAGGCCTAGACTGATGAACCAACAGATGTATTTAAATGTATTACCATAGCAACCAATTGAATAAAATAAAAGATAAAACAGCTGTTTGCTCTAATATTTCCATTAACAGCTGATTTCAAACTTTGGAGCAATTATTAGTATTTCTAATTTTTAGGTTCGGTTTTAATTAAAGTGTAGACCTGAGCTGGCTGGTTCTTTTAACCTTTATTATAATTGCTGTTATAAAATATACGAAATAATTTGAATTGAACATTTTTAACATTAATTACCATCTTAGCTGTGAGGTTATTATTAATCCTACACCTTTATTATAAAGAAAACATAAAATGATTATGTGCATAGAAGGTTCCAATGGGGTTGGCGTAAGGAGCACTATAATATAATTCTTATAATTGTACACATTAACAGAATTAAAAATGCCCACAAGTAAGTCCAGATAAAGCTTGTTGTTTTAAAATTATGTTTTGCGAGTGTATCTAATTAATCTGCCTGTGATATTTCACGGAGGCTTTCTAGATAATATTATAATAACGACACAAACTGACGAACGACAAATCTTATAGCTATAAATATTATCGTCGCAACTTTCAATAAAAGCATGAACGGTTTCCCGCTGCTAACATGGCGAAACCTGCAGTTGAAAGTGCAATAACATAAGGCGATAGTTTCCACTCCATTGAACTAAGCTTTATTAGTATTTATTGATGGAAACTATTAAAGCGAACAATGTTTTTTTTATTTATTTCTTAAGACGTTCTCTCTGAATTTACGGTTGACCTAGAAAAATATATTGTATTCTTTAACTGCAAATAAACGGGTGGACATTGAAGTAATGCTTATTAAATTCCTTAAGAACTATGTGACGTATTAATTTTTTTTTTATTGTTTCAAGAATAATATATACTAGTAATACCACGTGAAAAACAACAGGCAGATTAATTGAATACACATCAGAAATACTTTACTTAAAAACATACTATTTAAAAACAACAGACTGTATCTAGGCCCCTACCTAACAACAGTTATAAGAAATGTTAAAAGAACCAGCAAGGCACAGGTCTACACATTAGTAAAAACCTAACCTAAAAGTTAGAAATACAAACAATTGTTTCAAAGTTTGAAATCAGCTGTTAATGGAAATATTAGAGCAAACAGATGTTTCATCTGGTTTTTATTCAATTGGTTGATATGGTAATAAATTTAAATAAATGTGTTGGTTTATCAGTCTAGGCCCAACCTAAGAATTGTTCGACTAAATTAACATATATTGAAATAAAAACTGTTTTTATATCTAAATTCATTATAGCCTATATTACTCAGCGTGGGTTTTTATTAATAAAACTATTTTTTCAAACGGTTTAGTAGTTCCAGAGATTACCCCCTACATACAAACAAAGAAACAAATTTCACCTCTTTATAATATTAGTATAGACAATCATTTGTCAGGTTCCTCAATCACATCTACCTTCAAATTTCCCTTGTATACGAAATATCAAGGCGGTTTCAGACTTTCCACCTACCCTGTAGAGTTAGGTGTTAGGTTGTAAGTTCAAATCATCCCCGCCTTATAGGTTATAGTTCTATTGTTTTCTGAACTTTGTACTGATATCTAGGTCTCACAACTATAAACCATTGGAGTTTTAATTTCTTAGCATAATAATAATCAGCACCGGCTGTATTGAAAGTGTAAACATTCCTCTTAAACATACGAACGTGACGCCCTTGCATCAATTAGGTACAAATATCTGGGGCAAGGATACCCTGCCACCAGTTATATACTCTTTCGTTTCGCGAAGAGGGCGGGTTTCATGTAAACTGCTGCCTGGACATGGAGCACAGAGGACCCCATGTTGTAACTGCAGTGGGTCCTGGTGGCAGGTCACACAACCCCCTAGTAATAATAATAATACTCGTTTAAATCAAATCATAACGGGTTGTCTATTCAGTTACAACTGCTAATGGAAGTGTCAGCATTTTATTTTAAAGCCAGCGTTGTATATTTCTGGAGGCACTTTAATATTGAAAGCTTTCATCTCCGTGAATGATACTGTACTGGAAATGTAGAAAAAGTTTGTTTTTATTAAACAACTGTTGCTAAGGTAGTATTTCAGTCACGTTTGGTATTCGTTTTACAAACAATAATTTAGTAGATTCCAGTCTTTTGTAACGTGCTAACAAAAGTTACACCAGTTAAAGTTTTTCTTTTTGATTTCATAATAAATTAACTTTACCAGGAGCGAATTAGTACCAAAGTTCAATCTTCGTCGTCGCTACTCTATAATTAATACGAACTTATTTATAGTCACTCATAAGATGAATGTTTCTTGGGGTCTGTCGTTGGATTTCTTTGGCTATATTAATCCAGATTAAATGTTGAATGCAATTATTGGTAGGACTCAACAGTTATGTATATTTTGTTAGTTTATACTTCTTCAGTTATTATTTCTTTGTAAATATCGTATATTTGGTTGTTTTGTTTATGATAATTAATATAGTTTAGTTTTACTTCTAACACGCGAGAGTTCTCATATTTTGTTTATAAATTTATACATTTTAGTTTTGTTGTAATAAATGTATTCTATTTTAAATTCGAAACTATACTGTATTAAACAGCTTATATTTATTCAAAATACATACATTTTATTTATAAAGTTTATATGGTTTTATAAACCATTTACTTTAATTTACTTAAAGTAAATACCGTAGTTTTTTATTGCAATGTTGCGTAAAACAAAACATTTGGTGAACATCAACTCCTATAAAAGCGAATTTACGAGCGTACCTACGTACGTAGGTGAGTAACTTATAATATAACAGCTGATTTCACCCATCATCAGTAATACTTAAACAAACACAATGTAGATTATACTGTGAGGTATGTTTACAACTTCAATCATTATAATGTTTTATGAAGTTGATTTTTTTAAATTAATCAGTTATAGAACTAATAATACATTATAATATTTGCTTTGAGGTTATAAACTGTATAAAAATACAACCTTTTATCAGAAAATATTCGTTTATACAAACATAAAGAAGAATTACCTATTTGTTTAACTTAATAATGTAACAGCTGACTTCACCTATCATCTGTAATACGCAAACAAAACGCGTAGATTATAATTTGGGGTTATGTTTACAACTTCAATCAACAATATAGCCTAAATATTGTGAAGTAGATTTGTTTAAATATGTTTTAATGTTATTCTATAAAACGTTATAAGATTTTCTTGGAGGATATAAAATGAATAATATAAATACATCATTTTATTGTCAATATATTCAGTTATACAAATTTAAAGAAGAGATACTAATTTGTTAAACTTCGAAAACATTCGTACATCTTCATGTAACATATATTATGAACATATTCGATTATTAATTTCTTCACTATAATATTAATAACTTCTAAATCATTTGATCTATGATGAAATGGAAGGCCATTAAAAGATAATGTTTTTGTCTTTCTTTAAATATATAATAATATACATAAACACAAAATTTTAACAAATATTCCTACAGTTTTATAGTCCTTATAATTGTACACATTTACCGTGTTAAAAATCCCCGTCTGCATAGTTAGGTAGGCCTAGATAAAGTATGTAGTTTTTAAATAGTATTTTGTATAAATGTTGTATTTCTGATGTGTATCTAATTAATCCGCCTGTGATTTTCCGCGGGATTTACTAGGTCAATTTATAAAACTAATAACTCCATTTTCAGGAAGTAGTCAAGGTTTAGGTTTTTATCCTATTTAAATGTAGGATCTCGCATATAAGCCAGTTTACCGCTAACAACTCCTACAAAAGGCGTGTACGTACTTGCGTAACGATATAATATACTAGCTAACCCGTACGGCGTTGCCCGTGGTAGTTGGTATTTTCAGTATTTTTAACGTAATTGTATTCTTTTTAAGTGTTCAGTCAGTGAGTGGTATTTAACTTTTATATATATAGATCTTAATAATAAAAGCACTATTGTCATAATAATAAAATATCTGAAATCATGATTTTAGTAACTTTGATCCCCCAAACCCCTCCTAAAATTTCGAAATTTTTCATACCATTTCTTAGTGAGCACCTATGACCCTAGAGGTAGCTACATATTAAATTTCATTCCAATCCGTTCTTTAGTTTTGAAGAAATCGTGATTTAATAACTTTGATCCCCCCAAACCCCCCTAAAATTTCGAATTTTGTGAAACCCTTTCTTGTCGAGCGCCTATGGCCCTAGAGTAAGCTACATACCAAATTGTATTGCAATCAGTTCGACAATTTTGGAGAAATCGTGATTTAGTCATTTTTACCATCCAAACTCCCCTAAAATTTCGAATTTTTTCAAATCCTTTCTTAGTAAGCACCTATGGCCCTAGAGGAAGCTACATACCAAATTTAATTCCAATCCGTCAGGTAGTTTTGTAGAAATCGTTTTTTAATAACTTTGATCCCCCCAAACCCCCTCTAAAATTTCGAATTTTTCAAACCCTTTTTTAGTAAGCACCCATGGCCCTAGAGGAAGCGACATACCAACTTTCATTTCAAACCGTTTGGTTGTTTTTGAGGAATCGTGATGAGTGAGTCAGTGAGTGATCGAGTGGTATTTCGCTTTTATATAGATAACAGCTGATTTCACTCATCATCTGTAATACTTAAACAAAACCTAGCGTGGTCATACTTTGTGGTTATGTTTGCAACGTCAATAATAATATAAGTCTTATGATTTTTTATATGAGTTAAAGACGTAAGCTATAAGACGTTTTAAGATTTGTTTTGAGGTTATAAAATTAATATAAAAACAACCATTCATTATCAATATGCTCATTTATTGAAAGAAGGGATACCCATTCGTTTTACTTCGGAAACATTCTTACAGCTTCGTATAACATATAAACATATTCGATTATTAATTTCTTTATTATAACATTTTTAATTAATTTGCTCTATCAATAAGAAATAGAAAACAATTAAAATATAATATTTATTTAGAGATATAATAATTTGTAAAAAAAACGAAATTTTAACAAATATGCAATTCTGATAGTTGTAAACATTTACGGAATTAAAAAGTCCCTGTCAGCATAGTTAGGGTAGGCTACAGTTTTTTTTAATAGTATTTTTTATAAATTATGCATTTCTGATGTGTATCTAATTAATCTGTCCGTGATTTTTTACGCTGGCTTACTAGTTAAAGTAATCATTAGTTTCTAGACGTAAATTTAAAACTGTAAATAAAATATTTTCAAGTAAGATTTCCTACACACACTTTAACGTCGGATTAAGTAAAGCATTAAATTTATTAAATAAACACTTAAATTTTCTCATCGATATTTGTAAAGAACAATATTGTTCTACCTGTTTCTTTAAAGTATATACGTACGTTTTTTACTATTTTAAATTAAAATCCACCAAGAGAAGTGTTGGCATTTCAATTTCAAGCCAGCGCTCTCTGTATTCCTGCAGGCACTTTAATATTGAAAGCTTTCAACTGAACATGATATTGTGAAAGACTTTTACACGGAGAAAGTCATTTTCTGGTGCATTGTGTAAATTGATATAAAAGATAAATAATTTTACGTTTGAAAAAACTCCGTTCATTTCAAACGCTAAATGTGAACTGCAAAACCCATTGTGGTTAAATGAAATATTCTGTCGTATTTATTAAGGTGCTAAATCAATTGATTATAATTTGTTTAGTTTTAATATATCTTTACCTTATAAAATAAAGTTCATCTTAAGCTTTAGTATGTAAGACTTTGTGTGTAAAGAGTACAAACTCCAAAACTAAATATTTGAGTATTTTATTTTTACAGAGGGCAACCTTATTACGTGACCTTTAAACAATCTAATATACTGAACCTACTAACAATTGAATTTGTTTAACTAAGTAAACATAACTTCGTCATTGTTAAAGTTTGTTAAGTTGTTGACGAGGTAACTTTGAGTTATTCAAAACTTTATTTATATATACTTATACCTCAATTAAATACTTCAATTTACATAATTTCACTGCAATTGCATTCAACCGAATTTGGCATGGAAACAAGTGAAAAAAAAAATTGATCAAGCAGCTGAACCGATACACGAGTTGAGCGAATTTTCTAAATTAATTTCAGACGTTTTAACCAATTATTTGGGAAATCGGTCTACTCACGAACGCATTGGATAGCTGCCAGCGTGTACGTCATAATATATTACTAGAATTTGTTTACACCTCAGTCTTCATCGGTCGGCTTTGCGAGTTTCTAACTCAACCTAGCGTCCTCATATTGTGGGCGCATTCGCTTCGCTCGCAGCTGGCAAACTCGGATTAGAATCTGTCCCGCGGTCAAATCTTCACGAACTTTTATATATACAATGTTTAAGGACAATCAAAAATGTGTACCGGGTACCGTGATCGGTGATCATTTACTACTTCATACCTCAGCTCTGACCAGCAATAGCTCATATTTTCTGTAGAAATTCGCTAAAAATGTACATGTAAACATCTGATTCGTTCTGTCATGTCTGCTTCCTGACTTGTATGGGTAGCGCATGCGCATGGTCTGTCTTGGACGATATTAAACAGATTCACTGTGACTTCGTAATTGTAGGTGGGGTAGGAGAGGTGATTTATTAAAGTAGGAGATTAACTAATAAATTACTATTATTATCTAGAGAGAAAACTATTCAATCGATCGATTTCGAACAAATTTGCACCAAACACATAAATTAGACCTGTATAGATGCACGAAAAAAGGTTTTGAAAAACTTTGAAAAACAACCCCCTTAATGGCCAAAAAACCAAAAATCTGTTATTATTATTATTATTAGCTTTTAGAAAGATGCTGTTTTTGCATATGGTAGGGTACATTAATGGCTACAAATAAGATAAATTTTATCAAAATCGTTAGTGCCGTTTTTTTTTTAATAATAACTAATTTTTGGGGGGAGGGGGTTTTGAAAAAAGGGGGTTGTTTTTTGTTCAAAACCGTTTTTCGTGCATCTATACAGGCCTACTTGACATGCCTGGTGCAAATTTGTTAGAAATCGAAAGAATAGTTTTCGCTGTAGCTTTGTATACATACAGACATACAGACAGACATACATACAGACAGACATTTTGTAAAAAAAACCTTTTTTGGAGTCAGTGGGTCCCAAAATCA
Organism: Philaenus spumarius; assembly: GCA_018207615.1. Classification (NCBI taxonomy): domain Eukaryota; kingdom Metazoa; phylum Arthropoda; class Insecta; order Hemiptera; family Aphrophoridae; genus Philaenus; species Philaenus spumarius. Next base: position 69,715 of record JAGFPH010003114.1, on the reverse strand, counting down.
GACATTTTGGGGGACATTTCCACAAAAATCTCAACATCGATTTTTTTTGGGATCACTATACCTTCTCTATTCTATGGTATAGTGTGAAAGTAAAAATATTATTTTATTAAGACATCAAAAATTAGGTCAGCCTCTAGGATCCGCCATTTTGAATGTATCTCTTGTTTTTAAATAAGAAAGTGGGCATGTTATAAATCATTTCAATGTACGATTTTAAGACAAAATCAATGGTGAAAACCGCACATCCATATCTGAAATTGTTCTGAAAATATTTGCATTTGTCAGCAACCAATCTCAAAAACTTGGTTTGATTAAGCTCCAACAGTTTAAATTTTTTTTTGGTCTAGTCAAAAGCGATTCCTTTTTGGAACGAAGTTAGTTTACGCGGGTTGCGGCAGGAGTTAAAAAATAGAAAATGTAATGCGTAACGAAAAAGTCTTATTAATTGGTTGCAATGGAAATGGCAAAAATAAAACATGAGTAACGAAAAAGAGTTACAAAATTAGTTGCTGTGGTACAGTCAGTAGATTTAGTGGTTGAAAAAGAAGACGCTCTTCACTCTGATTTTTTTATTGATTTAATTTATTCAACACACATACAGTGATGATTTAAGGGCAACCAGTGAACAATAAGTACCAAACTAATTGAAAATACATGTTATAATTCATTTTTGTGAAATAATAGATGAAAGAAAATGAGAGAAAAGTATTACAATTAATTATGAATCATAGTGATACTGACATAGCAAAAAACCAATTCCCTGTAGCGAAGCACGGGTTTTCAGCTAGTAACTCATATACAAAAGTAACCAACATCCAGACAATATAAGTAGTTTGTTTTGACTCAAGTAAACTGGTAAACATAACCCCGAGCAACAATGAATTTATAAAATAATTATAGTAGTAGACTACTATTTTGTTACTCACTTACGGACGTTCGCTTTATAGGAGTTGATTATTTTCACTCAGTTTTGACAACGCCTTTTTAAGCTATGTAATATAAAACGTAAACCAGTTAAAACGTTCGCCGACAGTTGAGTTGGTTTAAATAAATTAATGCCGTCGAGTCGGTTTAAATATACCAATTTACTTATAATCCATTGTATTAAACATAAACCTAATACTAATTAAGCCCATCAAAACTTATATGTACAGTACGAATTATATTTTTAATTAATAATAAACAAATGAATGATATTATTTAGTGATACAACTTTTTTATAAAACATATAATATCTTAAATTCATTTAGATTGATAGTTTCTTAATCAATCGTTATGCAAATTAAGTTTCCAATACAGAAAGTATTTGTCTAATGAACTAGTTTAGGTTAATATTTCCTTTAAGTGCAGTGTAGGACGAATTTACAGTAATGAACCGTTCGAAAGGAAACGTGCTTTGAGATGAAACAATAATTTCTGTAATGACTCTACTTTAGGGTTACCTATAGTTGAACTCCTGAAAAGTTATTAAACTGTTCAGAACAGTTTGATTCTATTGTAAACACTCGAGACAAGGAATTAAATAAAATAAAAATTAAAAATAGGAATTAACAAATAGAAATATTGTAATAACCAAAAAGCGTTATCAAATTGGTTGCTGTGGCATTGAATGTAAATACACTCAAGAAACATGTGTTTTGGTTCATCAATTTAAATTAAGAGCCGATCGGTTCCGTCCAGCGTAGTTCATATTATCATCAAGAGTTGAAATACATTCAGTAAACATAAAATATTCATTCATCAATCTAGGCCTAACCTAAAATTATTGTACACGTATATTTAATTTATTTTACCTTTCTTAACGGCAAAATACACACAATAATTTTAGGTTAGGCCTGGAAAGTAATTTTAAGTATAGGCCTAACATAAAATTAATTATTGTATATATGTTGCCGTTAAGACAGGTAAATTAAATTAAACGTACACACAATAATTTTATGTTAGGCCTAGAAAGTAATTTTAAGTATAGGCCTAACCTTAAATTAATTATTGTATGTATGTTGCCGTTAAGACAGGTAAAATAAATTAAACGTACACACAATAATTTTAGGTTAGGCATAGACTGATTAACGAACTTTTTATGTTTATTGGATGTATTTTATTTACAATGAATGGGCAAATTAACTGTGTTTACCATCTTAGCTTTGATGTTATAATTAATACACACCTTTATTATGATAACATTAAACGCATAGAACAGTATATATTTGTAGAAAAAACAATCCAATAGAAAGATTAAAATGATGTGTGTATGTTGCCTTTAAGGCTGGTAAAAGAATTAAAGAAAAGGCGTCATGAATTTCGTTCCTGACGGGGGTCACACGACCGCATACATTTACTTTTTTGCTGTAGCGCATGACAACCAAAAATATAATAAAACTTGATTTTCAGAAAAGAATTTAGCCTATACATTTTATCCAAATTATAACTAGATTTCGTTTCAATTTAATCATTAGCAATTCCACTAACTTTAGGTTTTCATCATCTGCATACAGACCAATACTATTTTTAAAATGATTAACCAAATTACATTAGGTAAACCCTTTATATAACACAAAGAAACTAAAATTGATCCCCGGGGCGCAGATATTTATGGTATTTAGCTTTGCGCTTATATCCATCAAAATTAATTTAATAGTGTTTAGACCATATAAAGCATACGTTAAATAATAATATATTTTTTTATTTCCAATATCTGTTATAGTTATTTTCACGATCACTTTCGATTAATTATAACAGCTACTATATTCAATTTACCAGCTTCATGGGGATAATAATATTTGACGCTGTAAATGTCGAAGGTAAGCGGAAGCATTCAATTTTTAATTTTATTCATGGTTGACTGGAACTATGAATATTCATACACACATTCGCAGTATTCCGCAATAGTGAATAATTCATCATATAACTAATTTCCATTTGTACTGAACTGTACCGGGGAAATGTACTAAAAAATCGGTCTCTCTTTTACCACTGAATTGAATGAAATTATTATATTCCGTTTGTTTTAGAAACAGTTTAGATAAATACATTTTTATTTGTTCGGTAGATGCTAAAACTAGATCTAAAACAGTGGTAAATGTACAGAACTGCTTTTTTTATCATCGTTTCTTTGAAAACTCCTAATATAAATATGGAAGTAAATTACATATCCTAAACTAAACTAAAGATGAAAACGTTTTTAAGAACTCTTGTTCTTCTCGAAAGTAAACTGCTCTTCTTGTTTTACACGACAAATTATAATTTTTGTATATGTTTCTACTTTAGGAAATCCAAAAGCAGAAGTAATTTTTACAAATAAAAGAAAAGCGACGATTCAAAAAAACCCAAATTTGTGTGCAAGGTACTTCAAACAAAAACCATCGATGTCAGAACATCAAACATTTATCGCCACATATATCGAATGCAAAGCCGCTACAATTGACAAGCTGTTCTCAAAACACACAAACGAATCCAATAGACCTCCGAAAGAGAGAAAGCTAAATAAATTTTTGTGTCAACACGATACGGCCACATTCTTCCCAAAGCAATCTCCTCCACCTTCAAGAAAATTAATAGAACAATCGCCTTCCGCACTAATAACAACTTTGAAAAATTACTCCGTCCCCAAAACCCAAGACCATTGGAGATCAAACAGTCGTATAATGCACATGCGACAACTGTGACAAAATATGCAGAGCCCAAACGGGAAGAAAGTTCAAAGTACATGTTAAAGAACACCAGCCCAGTAAAAAAGTCTGTTATGGTAATAAGTTTACCTATGCGCGAACATGGGCGCCCATACCCCCCCCCCCCAGCTCTTAGGGAAAGGAAAATATGTATACTATAAATTTTGTAGTCAGGAATTTTTCTTTTAAGAGAATTGCACTAAAATATGTTTTAAATGTTGTGTGCCGTATGATTTTACATATATTTTCTTGGTTATGTCAAAAACTTCATTGGACCTCTTTTGCTAAAGGAGGGGATTGTACTCCCAAATACCCATACCCTGGTCTAGACCACCCCCACCCCTAAAAAGCAGTGGAAGAGTTTGAAATTTCGAAGGCATTGGAAGTAAAAAACAAAAACAATGAACACCAACGTTTAAATAACCAACTGAATTTCCATCGGAACACCCTCTACGACACAAAGATAAGAATCCGGCAAGCCCGCGGAAAATAATATTGCCCAAAAATAACGGTCAGGCAGTCGACATCCGGTAACCATAAAGGTGTACATCTATTGACTTTGTTTTAAATTTGTTTGCGAGTTTTAGTTAAAGTGTTGACAACCTCGATTTAATCATAGATTTCTGATAATGCGGAAACTCGTAAAAAGAGAAAAATAATTCGATCACGCAGCAGAACCGCTGACGTGAGTTGAGCGAATTTACAAAATCAAGTTTATACGTTTTAGGGTTTCAACCAACTGTTTTGGAAATTGGTATAATCACTAAGGCGCTGAATAGTGGCCTATGTGTACGAAATATACGAGGGCCGTCCAGAAAGTAAAGAACGTTTTAGCATGGTTAAATAAAAACAAAAGATATCAACACCAAACTTTATTTACACAGCCACAGTACCTTATTCTACTTTTCTACGTAATCGCCATTGTTGTAACGTGGGACCAGTTTCTCTATTCCGATGTTATACTCATCAGCCGCGAAAGATTTGAGAAATATTATCACTGCTTCTTTAAGTTTATCGTCATTTCCAAACTGTTTTTCACCCAAAAACTGCTTCAACTTTGGAAACAGATGAAAATCACTAGGTGCTAGGTCAGGGCTGTAGGGAGGATGACTAAAGATTTCCCACTTCAGACTTTGGAGTTCTAGCCGCGTTCGTGCCGAGGCATGAGGCCGGGCATTGTCGTGAATGAAAAAAACTTTAGCCGACAGCATTTCACGCCTCTTGTTTTGGATGGCGCGACGAAGTCGTTGAAGAGTCTCACAGTAGGATTCTGAGTGTATTGCCTCTCGTGGAATGAAATCCACATGGATTAATCCCTTTCGGTTCCAAAAAACCGTTGCCATGACTTTGCGAGTCTGCAACAATGGTTTTTCCTTTTTGGGTTTTGAGGGCGAATTTGTGTGATACCATTCCATTGACTGACGCTTACTTTCTGGAGTATTATACGAAACCCATGTTTCATCTCCCGTAACAATACGATCAAGAAATTGGTCTCCATCTTTGTCATATTGAGTCAAAAATTCAAGGGCTGCCCCCATGCGTTTCGCCTTATGGTCGTCCGTCAAAATCTTAGGCACCCACCGAGCACACACTTTCTTGTAACCAAGATGATCTGTCACTATCTCATGTAGGAGTGATCGTGAAATTTGTGGAAAAGAGTCATGTAAAGTCGTCAAAGTGAAACGTCGATTTTCTGAATTGTTTCTTCAACTTTTTTCTTCAGTTCATCCGTGACTAGTGATGGCCTCCCGCTCCGATCTTCATCATGCACGTTAGTTCTTCCTTGGTTAAACATGATACACCACTTTCTTACTGATGACTCATTCATCGCATCTTCACCATACCCAGCTTTAATTTGCCTATAAATTTCAATGGGCCTAACTTTTTGAGCATTCAAAAAGCGGATTACACTCCGTCCTTCACATTTGGCGGTATTTTCGATTAGAGCCGTCATTTTAAAACGAAAACCAGTTGCGTGACCACACAGCAACGAGACTCATCCCAAACTGAAGAGAAAGGAAGGGGCAAGCGGCCGCGCAAGTAATCGCAGTAGTGGGGGATCTGCGCCGCACGCATTCGTTCTTTACTTTCTACACGGGATAAGTATTAGGCCGTCAGAGTGCGAACACATAATATATATTAAATTTTTAATGACACCCTAAAAAGTTTTTTGTGGACAATGACCGGTACTCATTGAACACTACCGACCTTAGGTCTCACCATAAGGGTCACTGCATAGCTAAAAAGAGGAGCTAAAAAGGTTTCCTCGGTGGCAAAATAAACGGTTTTGTACTTTATTGTATGAAATGTTTATTTCCCGCTACTCATCTTTGCTCACCTAAATTAACAGACACATAATTACTGTTCAAACAAAATGTTTTTCTTACGAGGGCTAACCTTTCCCAGTGTACACAGTGACTGACTGTTGGACACGTGAGTGTCGCCTAAAAGTTCAGTGGTTCTACTAAGGTAGAAACCCTAAATATTATTCGTTACAAATGAGCATCCCAAATTGAAAACTAAATATTTCCAACAAACGTTAAAATAGGTATGGCTAACCTGGACGCTGTCTATTCAATCCTCATTTATTACAGTTGTGACGACCTTAGTTCGTGTTACTTCGTCTTTCAGTCACATAAAATTACACTTTATAATAAACTATGGAAAACCCCTGAGTGCTCCGGAAGCCAACTTAGTTGGAACCTTCTATACACATAATCATGTTATGTTTTCTTTATAATAAAGGTGTAGGATTAATAATAAACCCAAAGCTAAGATGGTAAATAATGTTAAATGTTCAAATAAAATTATTTCGTATATTTTATAACAGCAGTTATAATAAAGGTTAAAAGAACCAGCAAGGCTCAGTTCTACACTTTAGTAAAAACCTAACCTAAAAGTTAGAAATACAAATAATTGCTTCAAAGTTAGAAATCAGCTGTTAATGGAAATATTATATCAAATAGCTGTTTTACATGTTATTTTATTCAATTGGTTGCTATGGTAATAAATGTAAACACATCCGTTGGTTCATCAGTCTAGGCCTAAGAATTGTTTCGACTAAATTTACAAAAATTTAAATAAAAAATGTTTTTATCAAAATGAATTATAGCCTATGTTACTGAAGGACAGCGTAGCTTTTTATTATTAAAACTATTTTTTTTCAATCGGTTCGGTAGTTCCAGAAATTACCCCCTACAAACAAACAAACCAATTTTAATCTTTATAATATTGTGTAGTACAGATTTTATGGCAGTGTTTCTAATTCTGTTTTCCAAACCAAACCACAAAGAAGCACTGTAGATAATAAAACAAGTTTTTAAACTGTATTTTATTATTTTAATTTAGTACTTTAATTGCAATCTCCGATTGTATAAATATAAGGTAGTAAACAATACATTCTAAACAAAACCTCTAAAAATATACTTTTTTAAATTGATTTTTTGAGTACCACTGTTTTTTTTTTATAGTAATTTTAATTTCTCAAACAAATTGAATAATTATTATTATTACGAAAACTTTTTAGTTAGTTATGAATTCATATTCTCCTGACATTAAAAATACAATATATTATTCTATTGCAAGCTGACTGTTTTTACTGTTCTTTAAACCCAACCACGAAGTAGCTCTTAATCTATGACCCAGTTTACGAGCGCGCGAATTCAAGTGTCAATTTACTTAAAAGGATTCTTACGTGTTACCAGGTTGAGGTTTACGTCTTGGGGCAACACATAAAGCTGTCGTACGTTTATTACATCATTACGTTCTGTTGTTGAACATTTACAAATTATATACGTTAAAACACTAACATTGTTTTTCCAATGTGTTTTAGTTTTTATTTTTTAAATTGTTAGTTTCAAATAATTTATTAAATCCAAATAATACTAACAAAATTTCACACTTGAAATGTTTTTATTATTATTTTTCTTTTACTAATAATTCCTTTAAAAGTAATACTTATACAATACTAGCTGGCCCAATCCGGCTTTGCACGGATAGACAAATCAAAGTTAAATGTATATTAACAAAAAATAATTATATTATATCAATAAATATATTACGCTGTGTATTTCTTATGGGGGACTTTTAGTAACTTCGACCAACCCCCCTCAAACCTGCCCTAAAATTTCGAACCTATGGCCCTAGAAGAAGTTGCATACCAAATTTCATTCCAATCCGTTCAGTAGTTTTAGATAAATCGTGATTTAGTAACTTTGACCCCCAAACCCCTCATAAAATTTCGAATTTTTTTTTAAACCTTTCTTAGTGAGCACCTATGGCCCTAGAGGAAGCTGCATACCAAAATTTCATTCCAATCCGTTCAGTAGTTTTTGAGAAATCGTGATCACAGGGTCAGTGGATTTGGGTTTTATATAGAGAGTGTATCAGAGCGGGTGGCCGGCTTGTATAGCATTGAAACGAGAATACTTAGACATTTAGATTAAACTTATAACCCCCTATTTCAACCCCAAGGAAAACAGGAAAAATGTTTTCAACCCTCTAAAATGCCCTAAAAGGGTATTATTAGGGGTGGGGGTTGGTTTTTGGGAAATTTTCAAATATAAAGGTAGGTCGTGTTGTACCTCATTTTAAAGGTCTCGGTACACTTATTATTAAAAAAAAAATTTGTTCATTTATCTTGCATCGTCAATACAGAGTGGCCCGAAACATCATAAAAACTTAAGTTTACATATATTTTTCATCTGACATAAACAATTTTTTTAACAGCTACAATTTTAAAAGTACATTGACAAAGATGTGACCTTTCAAACAATTCCTAATTTTGGTAGGTTTTCTCACATTTTTAGCAGGTTTTAAAATTTACAATTTTTAGAAGTTTAAAAACTCAATATCTCAAAATTTTCAAATTACGTATCAAATTGAAGCCCTTACAATTATCAACATTTTTTATATTTGAATTTTTTCAATTCTATATTGGCTTAAAATTTACAGAAAAAAATTGTTTTTCTTAGAATTATTATTATTAATTTTTTTTCATATATCTTTGTTACAAATGTTATTACAGTATTATTTTATGTTAGCTTTAATTTTGTTATGATTTAATGTTGACAACTAAAACCCGGTTTTTTAAAGATAAAAACAATATTTTTCTGTAAATTTTAAGCCAATAGAGAAATGAAAAAAATTCAAATATGAAAAATGTTGATAGTTGTATGGGCTTCAATTTAATATATAAGATGACCCACTATGCAATTTGAAAATTTTTAGATATTGAATTTTTAAACTTCTAAATTTTGTAAATTTTAAAACCTGCTAAAAATGTGAGAAAATTTACCAAAATTAGGTATTGTTTGAAAGGTCACAGCTTTGTCAATGTACTTTAAAAATTGTAGCTGTTAAAAAAATTATTTATGTCAGATTTAAAAAGATATGTAAACTTAAGTTTTTATGATGTTTCGGGCCACCCTGTATTGACGGTGTAAGATAAATGAAAAATTTTTAATCATTGTTATTTGATTATATGACAATGCACTATATGACTACGTGTTATCACTAAGAGATAACACACAACCTCTCCAACCAAATAATTACTGCAGTAATGTTTAAGACACCGCCCGGTACGGTTCATTGATGGTGTAATTCAGGAACAATTTTAACTCGTGTGTGCGTGTAAATGTTTTGTATTAAGTGTTTTCATGTTTATTTATTTAAGTGTTCAAAATTGACGAAGGGAAACCGAATGAACTTGAAAATGGTTGAATAACCGAAACGGCCGTCGTTCTAAACGACGAACAAGTGGAATATAGAAGACGGTAAGTCTAATATTTGATTTTACTTTCTCACTATACTATAGTATAGAGAAAGTATAGTGATCGCAAAAAAAAATCGATGTTGAGATTTTTGTGGAAATATCCGTTTTGGGACCCCCTGAGTCCAAAAAAATGGTTTTTACAAAATGTCTGTCTGTATGTCTGTATGTATGTCTGTATGTATGTCTGTATGTATGTCTGTATGTCTGTATGTATGTATGTATGTCTGTATGTATGTATGTCTGTATGTATACAAAGCTAGAGAGAAAACTATTCGATCGATTTCAACCAAATTTGCACCAGACATGTCCAGTACGCCTGTATAGATGCACGAAAAAGGGTTTTGAACAATTTTGAAAAACAACCCCCTTTTTGGCCAAAAAACCCCTAAAAAATCAGTTATTATTTTTTTATAAAAAAACGGCTCTAACGATTTTGATAAAATTTGGCTTATTTGTAGCCTTTAATGTGCCCAACCATATACAAAAACCCGCATCTTTCTAAAAATTCTCGTTTAGCTAATAATAATAATAATAACTGATTTTTGGGGTTTTTTTGGCCATAAAGGGGGTTGTTTTTCAAAAATTTTCAAAACCTTTTTACGTGCATCTATAAAGACCTAATTGACGTGTTTGGTGCAAATTTGTTCGAAATCGATCGAATAGTTTTCTCTCTAGCTAATAATAATAATATTTATTAGTTAATCGCCTACTTTAATAAAAGTATACAAAGCTAGAGAGAAAACTATTCGATCGATTTCAACCAAATTTGCACCAGACATGTCCAGTACGCCTGTATAGATGCACGAAAAAGGGTTTTGAACAATTTTGAAAAACAACCCCCTTTTTCGCAAAAAAAAAAACCCAAAAAATCAGATATTATTTTTTTATTAAAAAACGGCTCTAACGATTTTGATAAAATTTGGCTTATTTGTAGCCTTTAATGTGCCCTACCATATACAGAAACCCGCATCTTTCTAAAAATTCTCGTTTGGCTAATAATAATAATAATAACTGTTTTTGGGGTTTTTTTGGCCATAAAGCGGGTTGTTTTAAAAAAATGTCAAAATCATTTTTTGTGCATCTATAAAGACCTAATTGACGTGTTTGGTGCAAATTTTTTCGAAATCGATCGAATAGTTTTCTCTCTAGCTAATAATAATACTAATAATAATATTTATTAGTTAATATCCAACTTTAATAAAAAAACTCTCCTACCCCACCCTACAAGTCACAGTGAATCTGTTTAGTAATTTAAATGTATTTGTGAGAAAGTATGTGCCAGTTCCTGGTACCGTTTATTTTTTATGATCAGTGTACCGAGACCTTTAAAATGAGGTACAACACGACCTACCTTAATATATGTTCGAGGGCTTTAAATTGGTTCATTTGACAATGTACCCACGTAACCGGTTTTCCCGAACTGAGGGCTAGTTCTTACAGAAAATGTCTTCCATGTAGACAACATAATTTAATGTGAGCTATTTTTAAAATACAGTGGTTTTTCTTGTTTTAATATTTCTCTGTAAATCTGCAATGTAAAACGTATACAAATTGGTTGAAACATAACGTCGTATTGGTCCGATAAAGAACTTGCTTAGGGGATTAAAACGCAGGGTGCCAAGAAAGTATCGCAACGGCTGGCTAGGCTTCTAAAAAATATAGACATTTTTTTCACCCTCTCATTTTAAAGGATTTGTATGGATCCAAGGTAAACTAATATCAAATTAATTTATTATATGTTTATTTGTTAACACGTAAGCAAATAGCATGCATACTTCTGTTAGACGCTGTAGGTTTAGCGTCATTATTTTTTCCGACTTAATTCACTAATATTGAATTTTGCAAACAGAAATTTGTTTTTCTCAAAATTAATTTTAACCTATGCTGCTCCAAGGATAGTGCTTTTTATTAATACAAATTTGTTTTCAATCGGTTCAATAGTTACAGAGATTACCCACTACAAACAAACAAATTTCCAACTTTATAATATTAGTATAGATATAAACTTTAATAGTACGTTTCGGTTGCAATAAAAGTAAAGTGTTTAACGTTATTGGTTATTTAAAATAAACTGAGAGAGAAAGTAAATTTCTGCAGAAAGGCTGCGATATTGCCAATAAGACTGTTATTGCCCATTCTACTGGAAACATCCGTAGATTGCAATCGGCTGTAGGTGTGGAGTTTTGTTGCATAGGCCTATCATTTGGCAAAGTATAAAATATTACTTTTCGATTGCGTACAAATCTTGCCAATCTGAAATGTGTTTTCATTCTAAGTTAAACTATTCAAAAAAAATATGCGATTAATGTCAGGCAGTACAAATATTTTCATAAATGGTTTAAATCAGTTTTCCTAGATCCCTCGTTTTATCGTGGTTTATGAAAGAAATAAAGAGGTGAAATTTGTTTGTTTGTTTGTATGTAGGGGGTAATCTCTGGAACTATTAAACCGATTGAAAAAAATTGTTTTACTAATAATTCATTTTGGTGAAAACATTTTTTATTTCAATATTTGTAAACTTAGTCGGAAAAAATCTTAGGTTATCCCTAAATTGATGAATCATTACATGTATTTACATTTATTACCGTAGCAACCAATTACATAAAATAACAGATAGAACAGCCGTTTGTTCAAATATTTCCATTAACTGCTAATTTCAAACTTTGAAGCAATTATTTGTATTTATAACTTTTAAGTTAGGTTTTTAAAGTGTAGACCAGAGCCTCGCTGGTTCTTTTAAAATTTATTACAACTGCTGTTATAAAATATAAGAAATAATTTCATTTGAACACTTAACATTATTTACCATCTTAGCTTTGGGGGTTATTGTCAATCCTACACCTTTTTTATAAAGAAATCATAACATGATTATGTGTGAAGAAGGTTCTAATGGGGTTGGCGTGCGAAGCACGCAGGTGTTTACCTAGTTATATGTAAATTAGTTTTATTTTAATGGTATACGCGATTTAAAATGTTAATATTCAGTCGATAACCTACAATACCAGTTCTATGTTAAAATCGACGGCTCTTGTATTAAGTATCACAGCTTTTTACACCAGGTCAGTATATGAACGTTACCATGGTAACACAAGTATCATTTGAACTAAATTAATACATTTATATTGCGGTTTTCCTCGTAAAATGTGTCATCGATTAAAGTGTTGACATTATTGCTGACGTCATATATGTATGTTATTTAAAAAAAATGTTATTGAATTTTTTATCAGAAGTAAATTTGTATTAAAAAAGAGCTACAAACAGATTTGAATATGGATTGTCTTATTTCTTTCGTTGCCTAAGTATAGGTAGCTTTTAGTTTTATCATTTTCTCACAGCTAAAATAAAACTGATCATAGTAATTACATGTAAAATCGTAGAAACTGCAAAGACGATTTAAATGAAAATGCATCTCAGTGAACAACACTTGAAACAACAACCTCTTCAATGACCCTTGCTTTAATAATGGCGGGTTGAAAATGGTGCCGCCAAAACACATTTAAAATAATTAAAAACTTTGCTTATTGAGTTAAATCTGAAGATTGTCAACATAAAGTCTAATATCGTTGTTTGACAAGAAAGCACATTTAATCTGTATTTTATGTAAAATAAGGAAGCGTGACTGGATGACTGGCTGACTGGATGACTGGCTGACTGGATGACTGACTGACTGGATGACTGACTGACTGGATGACAGGCTGACTGGATGACTGGCTGACTGGCTGACTGGATGACTGACTGACTGGATGACTGACTAACTGACTGGATGACTGATTGACTGACTGGATGACTGACTGACTGGATGA